>JMFS01020503.1:0-13180 GCA_000699545.1 Podiceps cristatus
GACCCGCACCCCGGCCGGGGCCATCCGGCACCTTTGCCGCTCCCCTGGCCTCGGGTCGCTTCTCCTAAAGAAAACAAAGATGAAAACGCTGCCGGGCAGCTCGGGAGCGGGCGCTGCCTAGGAACGGCGTAGCGAGGAACCTTTTCTGGATCAGAACACGAGCAAGGGAGCTGAAAGTTGCTTCTCTGCAATTTCTGCCTGTGGCTTCTAATGGGAGCGGGGGGGACTGCTTATTTAGGAAGGTGATTTCTTAAACGTTTTCTGAAGGAGAAAGCTTGGTTCTTTTCAGATTTTGTCACACTTTCAAATACATCCCTTTAACATATCTTAAAGTTTTCTTCAAAAGTATCTCAACGGATCTGAAAAAGTTTGAGATGTAGTAAGAACGAGACTTGCTAGTGGTTGAGATTGTAGTTACAGCATAAATAACTTTATTCCTTTGATTTGGCACTGTAGTCTTGCATATTATTGTGCCTTTTTTTATTATTGCTATTCTTTGTAAAACAACTGGCCTAGTAACTCTTCATTGCTACTTAGTGTGTTAACCAATCTCAAGAATGACAACTAATATTAGTAGGGGTTTTGGTTTGGGTTTTTGTCTGTGTTTTTTTGTGGTTTTAATTTTCAAATAAAAAGTACTGACCTTTACTTCAAAGTTTGAAGTTCATAAACAGCTATATTATCTTTGTTTCCTCCTTTTTAATGACCTGTTGCACTTTGATAGAACGTTAACCTCTTGTTTCATACCTTTTAAAAAAAGTGTTGTGTTTTTTCCTTTTATTTCCTCAACAGGAAGGAGTGAAGACTGAAAACAATGACCACATTAATCTGAAGGTGGCAGGGCAAGATGGGTCTGTGGTGCAGTTTAAGATTAAGAGGCATACACCACTTAGTAAACTAATGAAAGCCTATTGTGAACGACAGGTATGGTTCTTGTATGATCATCAGGAGAACCGGTGTCTGGGGGAGAGGTGATCTCCATAGAGATAGATGAAGACAGTAAAGTCTTAAAACTGTGTAAATATGCAAAATGATAAAGGCTTAACAGAAACTAATTGTGTTTGGAAAGTGTATTGTTCTTAGGATCTGTTATAGAGTGGACTGACAGGGTTGTGACAGGAAATTGGTAAAATAAAGATCTGTTGTTAACTTTGTGAAATCTGCATGTAGGCTGTTGGGAGGCAACTGTTTTTCTACTGCTCAAAAATACTAGTATGGAAAGTATGAACTTAGGATAGAGAGCTGAGTGATAATCAGAGGTATTTTTGTAACAGAGTAACTTCTTGGTCTGGTCGTGAACTTCTGAATTATTAGCTTAGCATTATTGTATGAGAGAGTATCAATGAGTATTTCAGATTTTAAAGGTGTCCCGTGTCTAGCTTGAGAAGGAACTTGTACATTTAATGAAGAGATTTGTTTTTTCTCTTATGGCCTAGTTGCCAGATTAATCCTCTGAGGGACAAAAAAGACATAGTTTGCTAGTATAGTGGGAGCTGCAGCCAGCCTACTAGGCTGCAGGGAGCTATTGCAAGTTTTAAAAGCACCTGTGTAAGAGTAGTGCTATTTAACACTTTCTTCTGAAGCTTTCGATTAGGAAAAATTTTTCTCTGCTGACCATGATTTTTTAACGAATGTCTGCATTTAAAAAGTTCCATCTCTAAAACAGTGTTTGGGATTGGGGAAGATACTTTTTAAACACAAATATTCTGTGAAACTATCATATACAAAAAAAAATAAATTACTGAGGTAACTGTTTTCACTAGCAAGAAAAACAAACTGATTCACATCCAGAGTGGTAAAACCTCTTCAGTTTACCCTTTGCCACAATAGGGTAGTAATACAAATAAAGATGGAAAATCAGCTCCTACTGGACATGTGAATTTGTTCTCGTATGGGTATTCTGGGGGTAAATCAGTCAATGTTTGAGGCTGTGGGGTCGTTTTTCCTGTCTCTGTCATACAAACTCATATTATGTAAATCACTGTGTATTGCTTTTTCCAAACATAAAGTGCGGTTATGTCTGTCTTTGTGGAGTTTGAGGATTGGTTAATTGTAAAGTCCTGGGAAAGATGATTTTTAGAAGTATCGTTCATACTTCAGTTACTTGGATACAACAAAAGTAAGATTCTGAATCTTTTCACCTAAATTTCTAATCTGCTTTAAAAAGCCAAAACCCAACAAAAACCTCAGGTGTCGATTGGGGAGAAAAAAAAATAATCTTTAGAATAGGAGACATTTTATCTGATTTTGGTTTTAAGCTAGTAGGTATCCAAAGGGTATTTCTGTGGAGTTGGAATTGCCTTTAATTTTTTTTTTTTTTCTTAGGTGCTTACTTCTCAAACTTTGTTTAAAAGCATTTGTTCTGCATATCTCTAAAGGTTAGATTTTGTGTTCCTAACTGGGCATACCCAATCTAAAATCCTTAAATGGTAGACTTCAGATTTAATTTTGGAGAGGCGGAAGCTGTGTATAGTAGAGAATTCAACAGCTTTGAAGACTGAAAAATCGTGTATTGCATCTAGTAGACCTAAAATGGAAGTAACTAAACCTTGAATGATATGTTTAGAAGATGAAGACTGGTTATTTTAAGTGGGGAAAAAGTGATCCATGGAGCATACTTAATTTTTTGTGGATACTAATCTCACCAAGGTACAGTTTTTCAGTATGTTTTCAGCTATCATTTATTCAATTCATAAAGTTGTCAAGAACCTGCAAAAACCCAACACTTTTGGAATAGGAAATACATATTTTAAGAAACACAATGTCTGAAAAATGGCTCAAACCAAATGTTGCTGCGCAAAAATGTGTTGCTGCCATGACACTTAGCCACATGGTTTTCTTAAACAGGATGATGTTCTGAGTGAGCACTGCAAAATCTTAGTCACTCTAGAGAAGGCATTTTGCTGTGAACTAGAAAGTCTTACCAAAAGTTTACTCATAGTCTTTATTGAAATATTTTTCCTGACAGGTCAACTTTGAAAAATAATTACTATGTTAAGGGTTTTTTTTGTGTGTTCCATCTAATCTGGCATGGCTAAATGAAGGCTGCTTTTCTAATTCAGAAGCGCCAAAGCAGTGCCGTGCAATCCCTTGGAGTTACTTCAAAACTAACTAGACTTCTTGTATTTTTACATACTCTGTAGAGAGTAGATAGAACTGGGAAAGAAGTAGACACCAAGGTTCTTGGTTCTGGTTGTGTCCTCAAGCTTCATTCATCTTCAGCACCCTACATTCTGTAGAGGAAGAATACCTTTGAAAACTAACCTGTGAATTTGAAGCTTACACTATTAGTAGAAGGGATTATTGCTATTTAGTTCTCTTTTTGAATCTGTGGGCTCAAGCAAGAATGAGAAGTAGTCTTCTGTGGGGTGAAAGAGGTCAGGAAAATGACTATTGTGTGGTAGAAATGCTAGTTTGAAATACTATTTGGTAGTTTCTGGAAGTAGAAGATTTCTTCATATTTTTGAAAGTTCCAGCTGTGCATGGATGAAACTTTGATCCATTGATTTCTTCTTAACAGGAATTCCAGGTCAAAAAGTTACCATTGCCTCCTCTTTGCTGCTGCAGACTGATAGATGGTGGTTGCATTTCTGGAAAAAATATTTCAGAATACCTTTGCTTTTGGGGAAGATCAAAAAGGAGTATTGAATATTACTGTTTGACATTTGTTACCCGAAGTGTTGCATCTAAATTTTAGTGAATTATTAATAAAAAGCACTACAAAAATTGTGTCCTTTGCAGTGAGACTTGTGTACTAGAAATTGCTTTATTTTAGCTTGCCGTCAGTGGGGGCACTGTTGCTTCTCTTGTTTATTGGTCACAATGCAATTTTTAATACAAAACAGATTGCAAGGATTTGTAGTGAAATGCCTTAGAGTCAGTGCATTAGGGAAGTATGAAAACTCTTTATCGTGCATTATGAACAGTGGCTTTTAATGATCGTACTGCAATTCGGTGACAAGTTCAAGAGAAAACTAGTGAGTACTTTTACACCAGACTGACTTCCCTTTGTGTTACTTCTCTTTGTCCAGGGGTTGTCGATGAGGCAAATCAGATTCCGGTTCGATGGGCAGCCAATTAATGAAACAGACACACCTGCACAGGTAAACAACAGAAGTGAGACTAAAGAGCTGTATTTGAAATTTGCTGCAGGAGTCGATGCTTCTGTTTCATATAAAATACTTGTGTAATGTATATATTAGTGCAAGAACTTGATCTTTTTTTTTTACCATTATTTTGGTATAACTAGTTTAGAATTATTGGAAATGGAATCTAAGACTTCTTTAGTGTGTTGAATAATAAGTCTGTATTACTGTAGTAATAAAATAAGAAAATGAAGTACAGTGTGCAGATGGTGAGTCTTGTAAAACTGTCACTTTGTTGAGTCACAGCTCTGAGATGATAAGAATTGGTAAGTTAAAGATTGAGTTTTTCCTGAAGCAGTGGCTTTATTTTTTTTTTTTTTTATAAAAACTTGGCAGGTTGTTATCAGAGATCCTGTTTGCAAACTTGCATTTGTAATACAAAAGTATTTTTCTGTTATTTGGAGTTTGAAGCTCTGTTTCAGCTGCATAAAATACTGCTAAGTTTGCATTGTCTGTAATTCGTTAAGACTATGGCCATTCCAAGAACAGAATGGTTCACTGTGACTCTTGAGTATTTTTCTGTACTGCTCCTCATAGTTGTGTTTAGTCAGCCTTTCCAAGTGATACAGTTTTATAGGCTTTTCAGAACCTCCTGTTACAAAATAAGAGACTCTTGATTTTAGAAGCTTTATAGTAGATCTGTATTTTCTAAGCAGTTGTTCCAAAGAATGTGCCTGTTATGGCGACAATCTATGCAACTTTTAACCTTGGAATACTGGTAATTGTGGCAATAGGATGCTTTTCTCTCCATCTGTGTTATGTTGAAGCTGAGGATCAGTCTATTTATAGCTGCAGTAAATGCCATAGACCAGTTTGATTTCCTGGGGCAGAAATTGAGACTGTTTAGAAACATAACTTATATTAGTTATAGCAACTCCTTCAGTCTTGGTACAGATTTTGTCAGTAGGCAACGTTAACATCCCAGGAGTATCAATTGTAAAAATCACGGTGAAAGGAGATAATTGTATTAATGAAGTATTGCTGTTCCTCACTGGCAGTTTATTACGTCATTGACTATGTAAAGTGCTTTAATTCTTTTGTGCTTGCTGATGCTCGATTTTACTTCCTAGTTGGGCTAGGGACCTTAATTATAGTCGGCTTTCTTTAGCACTGTAGCTGAAGCCTTTTGCACATTTGAACAGCAACAAGGTGGAATTGTGGCAATGTTCTAAGGTAAACTGAGGAAGTAAATAGGAGAAAGAAGATGCAATGGCAAAATAGGCAACTTTGTCAAGAATTAGAATATTATGAATGCTGGTCTTTTCCATCGGAGTCGTACAATGCACCCTGAAGTTACGTACTAGAATTAATTCTAAGACAACAGCTAACAACTGGCATTTTTTTTTTTCCCATGTAGTTTCTTTGCTTTTGAGTTACAGTGAAGTGGGTTAAATGTACAAAGTGACGATGATGGAGGGGAGTGGGGCTGGGCTGGTTAAGTTGCATAAAAAGTAAACGTGAAGATAGGAAGTGTAAGAAAACCCCAGCCTATAGCAGCTATGAGAAGAGTTTAAAACATTTTTTTCTTTTTTTTTTTTTTTTTGCTATAGTTGGAAATGGAGGATGAAGATACAATTGATGTGTTCCAGCAGCAAACAGGAGGAGTTTACTAAAACAAAACAAAAACAAACCCAAACACACAAAAAAAGAACCTGCTACTTTCCTCTCCAGAACTGTGCTCCCACAGGCAACACATTCACAATTAGAAAAATGAGACTTGGTTCAGCCACATCCTGACTACTGCAGTATAGTTTTCTCTCTTCTCTCTCTGATTTTTTTTTCCTATTCCTTCTATTGTACATAAAGTAACTGGTGTATGTGCACAGACATAATGCATATTTTTTTTAACTAAATGGCCAATGGTATGTTTTGATCAACATTTAATGGAGATGGGGTGGGAAAACAAACTGGTTCTGTGAAGATGCCCCTTTCTCCGTTAGTGGCATGCTCCTTCTACTTTTATCTTTATATTCCAGTAAGTTATTTTGCTCTCACTGTTTAAAACAAAAACCTTGCATACCTTGTTTGATTGGATAATTTCAATGTTTTTCTTTTATCATTGTAAAACCAAGGACAATTTTATAACTTTTTTGTACGTAGCTGTTACATGTAGAGCATTCTCTGTCTAAGTAGGGGTAAATTACTCTAAAAAAAAAAAAAGAATCCTAGATAGTTTTCCCTTCAAGTAAAGCGTCTTGTTGTTTAAATAAACTTCTTGTTTAAAATAACCAGTTTTCTTTATTTTTCTGTGGAGTAATAGTACTCAGAACTTGTATTTCTTTCCCTGCAGCACTTTGCTTCTCACTTCTCAGCTTTCTATGCGGTAAGTAAGCATAATCCCCCTTTTACAGTCAGAAGACTGTTGGAAATGAAAGGCTTCCTTGAGACCTCTCAGTCAGTCAGTAGTTGAACTGGAAATAGAAGTCAGTTTTGTCGTCTTTTTGAATTTTTTTTTTGTGTGTGTATGTTCTGCTAAGCCAAAAATGTTTAATTAGGCCAACTGCAAAATACTAGACTACTTCTGCCTTTGTGTTGAGCTCTTTTTGTCAATCTTTAATAGAAACATAAACGTTGTTACAGTAGTTTATTTAAAACTGTATTTGAAACTTTTTCATGTAAACATTAAGTTAAAATGAGCAAATAATTTTGTTAACCATTCAGTTTACCATGATATCAAATGGGACATGCTTGGAAATGTAAAGCAAAAATAAAAAAAATGAGTTCTGTTTTTGGGTGTATTTAGCTATGGTGGTGTAGATTCCAGGCTCTGCTTTGCCATTGTGGTGTTCCTGCTTGAAAAGAGAAGCAGCTTGAAGTGCTGAAGGGACCTAGTGATGATGTTTTTCATGAGTCTTTAGCACAAGGCCGCTGTTCTTGAGTTTTCTCATGGGGAAGTTTAACGTTTGCGGTGAAATCTGGTTATTCATGAAAGATATATACCTATCTCCTCACCAGCCCCAAAAGCATTCTGTGATGTCCTAGGAATGTTCTAATATTTTGTAGTGTTTGCAGGAAGTTAATGCTCTTTTGGATATTAACTTGGTAGCAGAGCTCACTTTTTGGTGGTAGTTTTTGTAATAGTTAATGCAAGAAGTGATTGTTATATGCTAGGCCTGTGCCTGCTGGATTTGGCTTTAACTTTGTGGCAGAATGATGGGTCTGTGCATTTAGCTGATGGCCAATGATCTATTTGACTTCTGTCATGACTTTAACACACGTGATACTATGTTAATTGCATCTAACGGAGATATAAGAAAAAAAGTCTCTTTTTGCAGTTGCTTTTGACTGTAGCTGAGGGGTGTAATCTGCTGTATGCCGTTGTTGTAATTCTAGGAAATTCCACTGCTAAGCAGATTATTTCTTACTCTGGTATGTATCTTGTGGACTTCTGTGGTGCATTGCAAGGTTGGAATAGCCTCTTCTGAACAAATGTTTTCATATCCAAACCCACAAAGACCTGGAAAAAACTAAATGGGTGGAAAAAAAAAAGGGGGGGAATATTCAATTTCTAACCTACAAAAAGTGTTGAAATATATGTTCCTCTTTGGCTCTGGAATCCCTGTCTTTCAACCTGGCTAGGCTTCTGATAACTGTATAAAATTCTTTCAGCTTTATGTCATGCCAAGATTTCTCCCAGGAGAAAGCTGTCTTTATCTTGTTTGGCCAAAAAAAAAGATGTTTGGACTTGCTTTCATTTCTGAAGAAAGGGTGAGGTCTCCTTCAGTACAGGCCTTTTTCAGCCCAACTTAAGACTCTGAAGCTCAAAACTTGCTGTCGTATCTTGCCTACTGTTTTTTCTTTCCCAAGGCAATGTAAGTCAAGTGTCAGGTACTGAACAGCATGCTTTCAAAACCAATGTTGTAATTTCCTGAAGTAGTGGACTGGTAGTTCATCTGTCATGAACTGATGTGCAGGATTCTTTTAACATAATGCTCTGTTAATAAAACAAGACCATTTAACATGAATCGTGATGAGCTTACCAAAATTCCTCTCTGCAAAAATGGAAAACATAGGCTTTTGTACCATTGAATTGATGTGGCAGCTTTGTAAACACAGCCTAATTCAGCATAAATTGATATTTCCTTTTAGTATTTAGCAACAGGCTATTAAAACAATGGAGGGACATTGATCGCCTAAATTTCTCCATTTCTCACATCTTCTTGTTATTCACCTGAATTTGCTCCTCATATTTCTGAAATAACTCCAGCAGTGCTGGATGGTGTATGTTAAGATGGTGACTGCAATCGAAAACTCATAAAATGGTCTTTTCTGAGAGGTTCCCTTGAGATGAAAAATCAAGAAACTCAAAGATCTCAAGTGACTTTGTTCCTTAAGAGCCTCAAACATTTATTTTCCATCGGTCTAGCAAATTGTTGGGTGGATTGGTATGTTCTGATACATGTTTGTGTTTACAGCAATGCCGTGAATTTGGTTTTTTTAGAATTCGTCTTGCAAATACTCCCCTTATGACAGAACTTGTTGCTTGTCAGTGCTGCTCTTCTGTTGCTTAGAGGATTTACCTGTTGATTCCCGTTTGCTGGGACCTAAGTGGTTTTATTGTGACTACCTCTTCACTAAGAAAGCTACTGCTAGGGGTGATGATTCAGAAGTGGTATAAAGCACAGGGATGTAAACAATTCGGATCAAATTACTGAGGGTTCACTTAGCTGTTTGGCCTGGCTTCATTTGTAGCAGTTCTTGTGTTTACACTGGTAGCCTAGTGGACTACTAGAAGTCCACGTGTCGGAGGATAAAGGAAAACTGGGCAAAGAGGTCTTGGCACACTAGTGGGGAGGTAAGTTTTTCATGTTTATTAAACAGCTGAGATCTTTCAAGAGCCTGGGCAAATTATATTATTACCCACAATTTTCAAATAACGTATTCTAAAGTGATTGCTGTGCAATTTAGTTAATCTTCCTCTCATGGTTTTTAAATGAAAAAGGATGGAGTAAGTCATAATTGGATACAATACTCTAGTGAGTTCTTGTGAATGGTAAGACCTTGCCTTTAGCGTATGGTGGGTCTTTAGTCCCTCAGTTTCAGTTTTGGTTGTGGAACGTACACAACCTTAGGCATTATTTGGCATTCCAGTTATTTAAAAAGATGCAACCAAAATTGTTTGTTTCGGGCGCCTAAAGCGTAAGGCATTTTTATTCGGGGGGAGGGAGGGGGGGCGCAGCTGATGGCAGATTGAAAGCACGGCTGGTTTTGGTGGGACTCTTCGTTAACACCTGAAAATCAGAGCCTTAGTTTACCCACACAATGGGGTTAATACCCATTTAAAAGGGCTCTTGTGAGGATCAGTATTAAGTGGCCTGAGGTGCTGGTTCAAAAGGGGTTCTGGGAGTGAAAGGTTGTTCTGAAACGGAATATGCTAAACTGCCAGGTGTGTAAGGAAATACTCCAAGTGGTAACATGAGAGATTCTTGTACTGGCACCTGGAGGTGTCCTCAACAAAAGAAAAATCCCTGAAGTAGTACTAAAATACTTGCTGCTTCAAGATAACTATAGTATTAAAACAGATGCAGAGGTTATGGTCAAAGCCAGATTATTTTCTTGCAATAATATTCCTTTCTAGCACCTCCGTTACTTCTGAGGCAGAGCAGGTAATGTAAGTGTTGTCATTTTGTCCGCTGCATACTGGTTCTATTGTGACGATTACTGCAACATTAATGAAAAGGTATAATGTGACTGGCTCAAAGAAATAATGCTTTCTATGCTTCAACCAGTTGGAAAGAATTGAATTGCTAAGGAACAGCAATTTGTTTTCAAAGCTATAAATGAAAAACTAGATGCTTCCTCGGTCATCATCTACTAAATTGAAAGTGAACAATTAATTGAAGGATTTTTACTGGAATTTTAGATTGTGGCCTCTTCTCGGTACACTTCTATCAGCTGGTGTGATGGACTGTTGTGGAGTCATTTGTTGTGGATAAGAGACAATCTAAAGCATTTAAATAACTTGAATTATTCTTAATTATGTTACCACTGTAATTAATACATTTCATTCTCTGGATTATTGAGATGTGTTCTGTTAGTGAATAATCCTCTAATTTACCTTTTTTGTATTTGGTGACAGAATGTAGTACATTCAGCACACGTACGACATGTACATGGTGTACTCCTACATTAGCATGTAGGAATGTGAGGATAAATAGGAGACGGAAGACTGGATTTTCATCCATTTTTCAGTTTTTCGTTGGCCTTTAAGATGCTTGATTACAGAGGTTTTCTGGTTTCTTAACTAGTAGCATGGGAGTAATGGTCTTCCTCTAACGTGGAGATTCTGGGAGGCACAACTGGTGTTGATGAAATGGTTTGAGCCCCTCTGAGGGGAAGAGTTTTCCTCTCCTGGAGAACTTCAGCTTGTGCGAGAGGGATCAAGAAGGGCTGGTGGTGCTATGAAAGAAGTGGCTCGCTGTCAGCAGAGATCCTAGAAATAATGACGGTCGGTGGCATGCTGTAGAAAGACAACTGAAGTGTAGGAGTTAGTGAGGAGCTGCAGTGGGAGTGGGGACAGTTGGAAGAGTTGTAGGTTTTGACAGTTATTCCTGATACGAGGGTGCCTTTGGAGCCCTGGGGAAAGACTAAGGCTGTGGCAGGCCAAATACACAGTAGGTCGTTGTTCCTTAGGAAAGTAATGCTCTCCAGGGGGTCATGTAGGCAAAGGACACCCTTTGTGATGAATTTGTGCTGGTTTGGTGACTTGCATTCCCCCCGCTTGCAGCATCCAGGCCATAGATCTCGTTGAAGCACATCTGGTGCCCTGCAAGGGCTCTTGGAAGGATCACTAAGGAAACTGCCGCTTTAAGCAAACTTGGACAAGACAGAAGTGGAACAAAAGGAGGTCTTTGAGGACTCCATCAGAACATTGACTTCCCCTTCCAGTCCTGCTTCCTTTTTTTTCCGCTAAGGAAGAATGCTTTGGCGTACACTGCCGGGCTTGGTAGTGCTGGATGCCCAGACAAGAACAGCAGCATGAATTGGCCACTCTGCTTTTTATGTTGTTCACAACTACATCTCTGCAGCTCTGAGTAAAGTCTGGATGTTGTGATTCAAACCTCCTCCCAAAACAGTAACAAAAAAAGTCTTTGACAGCTGCAAATCCAGCTGTAACAAGGATTGTTCATTAGCTGATGCTTACCTTTTCCCTTCAGCTGGGTAAGAAGGGATGGCAAGGCAGTCAAAACCTCTTTATTTGTATGAGGTGCTTTGAATAAAGAAAGAATGCGCTTTGTGACTGTGCCGTGAATAGTAGGGATGGGTGAAGAAAAAACCCTTGGTCATGGGAGGATGACCAAGCCAAGGTTTTTCTCAAACTGATGGTATCTCTCCTGGCCTAACCCTTGCATTTCCTGGAGTCTTGTTCAGATTTCCAGATGCTTTTTGCATTTGTTGCCGGATGAATTTCAACAACAGGTGGAATTGTTTGGTGTCTGAGTTTTTCAAACAGCTGCTGGAATTGTTTTGGTCAAATGTCAACATCCTGGGAAGGATAGTAAGGCCAGTTCTTGTAGCCATGTTCATAAACCCCTTCATCTTAGTTATGGGTCAATGATCAGCAAAGCAGCTTTTATTTAAAGACAATCCTACAGTCGGGACTGTTAGATCAGTGGGATCCCTTGGAAGTACTAAAGGTGGAGAGTTTTAAAGCTGCATGTTAAAACTGGCTTTGTCAGAGTGAACAGGTTTTTCTTCATCTTGACTTTAAAAAAAATGGCTCCGTATGTCTCAGGGGTACAAATTTAAGAGTCAAATCCTGTGGGTTTGAATAAAATGCGTTTAGATGACAAAATACTTCTGGAAGTTCCCGAGAGAGCAGTTGCTTACCTGTATGTGAGTAGGTGTCATTTGACTTACTAATGCCCAAGCCTAAGGGATAATAGAATTAAAACAACTGTGTCATGTTACTTAAAATTTCCCTTTAATCTACCTCTAGACAGATGTGATGCAACAGAAAATTCCCTGGGGACCTAAATAGTGGTTGGGGCTTCTTTTTTTTTTTCTTTTTTTTTTAAAAAAAGCACAAGATTTATTAAAATAGATCCTAGATTAGAAAAAATAAAATACTGTGGTCCTGTTTGTGTAGCTTTATCGGTTCAGCTCTTGCCCAAGTTAACAATGGTGATAATTCAGATATTTGACCTCATGTTGTATATAGAGTGAAGCAGCACAAAGCAAGCTTGCATTTTCCGAACAAAAAATAATTATTTTCTAGAGAAAAGTGTTTTGAGGGTGCTATGGTCTATGATTAGTGCAAAGTTGGAGGGATGGATAGAACAGAGCGGGGGTTTCTTTCCCCCTTCCCTCCTTTATGGAAGTAATAATGAAAATAACATTTGCGGTGGAGGTCCTGATGCACTAATTTTGGAGTAAAAGTCACAGTGCTTAAGGAAGCATCCAGTCACCGAATCAAAGGTGGGTTTGACAGGTCAACAGCCAACATCTGGTAATTTAAATTGTGTGCTGTATGAGGTTTGTGCTGGCATATGGCGGCAGATAAACGGCACGAGACCACCCAGCCTTGTGCTTTCAAGACAGGAGCGAGCAGCATTGCTGGGCTTTGTACTCCACCTGCCACAGATGTTCTGGGACTCACCTCGTTTTCATGGACTGATCCACGGCTCCAAAATCCTCTTGATACTGTTAATTATTTTATCCCGCCGTGTGTTTTGGGGTGACAGTGTTTGCGCCAGCCCTGTGTGTCTCTGCAGGGCGTTGGATGTGTCCCCATCCTTGTGGGAGCCAACCTCTAATGCCACAGCAGCCTTGTGCGGGCACTTCCCACCTTTTGATGGGCTCTATATTGTTCATCCGTGGATTTCGGCGCTGTACCGTGACATGCTCCCAGGCACCATCAAGGCGGGGCCGGGCCGGGCCGCCTCCCGGCGAGGCGATGCGTGAGGGAGGGAGCAGGGCCTCCCAACGGGGGGCTGGGTTGGGTGTTGGTGGTACTTGAGGGTGGCCCTAGAGGTGGGGGGTGGCTTTGGGGACAGGCGTGCCGCGCAGGGGTGTTGTGGAGGAAGGGCGGGCGG
>JMFS01020506.1:0-24639 GCA_000699545.1 Podiceps cristatus
GGGGGGGGCGGATATTTGTTTTTATGTTTTTTTATTGGTCCTCTTCCTATAAAGGAGCATTAATTCAGAAGTACCTTCTCGCTGTACTGTCTGACATTTAAGCTGAGAAGAGTTTTATTCAGAAAATGTTGATATATTTTCCCCTCCAGAAATAATGACTCTAAACCAAAATACTGAAAATTCGTTATTATGAACATGTTTTCAAGACAGTATGTTAATCCATTCTGGGTAACTTACATTTTATTGAACGATACTGATTTACATCTGCAAGATACCAACATAATGTAGAAGGAAGTCAGTCATACCTAATGAGACATCTGAAAATGTTGCCTATTATGAAATACAGGTAACGGTGAAGACAACTAAATTGATAGAAATTAGCAGTGCAGTTCATTTTTGTCTGCTTGCTTTGAGAATTTTACGGCAGATTACCTATTGTCATTTCTTCTTAACCTATGCTGTGGCTGAAGAGACCTCTGAAATATCAGAATAATAGAGAAATGTTTTTAATACTGCATAAACTCTTTAGAGGTCAGTGTCTTGACTTCGATTTTAAATATTTTGAAATCTTTCAAAAAATAAAATCAAATGAAACTTAGTGATGAAGGATCCCTGAAGCAGACAATGTATTGTTTGATGTAACTGTTTTGTGGTTGCCAGTGTGAAAATGGTGATGTTCAGCGCTCATGAATACGCTGTTTCATTATCTTAACAAATTACACTAAAGTGATCCTTAGTGGAGGAGGCTTTTTATTTAGTGCAATCTAAGAGAATACGTGAAGGATTACTAATCTTTACTTAAAATGAGAAAGGAAAGCTCACATAAATTGTCTGGATTGAGTTAGTTCAGTGTGTAACAATACAAAGCACTATCAACAATGCTTTTTCGCAAATAATAGATTTTTAATTTTTTTAATGTTGGTAATTAGAATATCAGAAGAAAAATACCTCTCTTCTCAGTTTTATTTGCTTTTTTTGACAGCATTTTTGGTGAGGCCAGAGTTGTCGTTCCTTTTTGATTGATTTTGCATATAGCACAAGAATGTCACTTTAAATTATTAGGAAATATGATTGAAACTCCAAACAAACAGTTTGTGAATACAGGTTAGATCTACAAATTGAAATTCATCTTATATTAAAAGTTCACCGTGTTTCATTTTATCATTATAATTGATGACATCAGTGGCCTTGAATTCATTAACAAATCTCTCAGCGTATAAGGGCGAATACGGGTACTTTGCAGTGCGTTTTCTGTCATTGTGGCTATCGGGAATATTCTGGTAATTGAGCATTATTCTTTGTTTATAAAACTTCATTTTATGGAGTAAGATATAAATATTTGCGGTGTCTAGAGTTGGACCTCAGTTAATAATGTTAAATTCTCAGTGGTGGTAGGAAAGATTAATTAAAAAGCTGCATTAAGGACTACTAGGTTTCATGTCAGTCATGGACACATGGAAGGCAGCCCTATAAAATTCTGATTGCCACGGATGAATCTTCGTCGGTGATTTTTATGTTGTTCTCGTAATGATGTTCTTGTATTTGTCAGTTAGGTATTAGTTAAATTGAGAGTATTTCTGTACCACCAGATAATCCTCCCCCCCTCCCACAGTTGTGTTTTGCAATTAGTGTGGTCAGCACGGACACGATGTGTTCACAAACACTGTCAGTTTTTAAATGAAGGAATTAGTAGGATTTGTGGACTGGTGGGTCAATTTGCTGTTCATGCAACTTAACATAATAATGTTAAAGCAGGCAGGTCAGCAAGTACTGTACTAAATTACAGTTTTGATGGCAAATTTTATTGCTGTCTAGAAATGCTACTGAATGTCAGTGTTAGGTAAAGCAGCATAATTGTTACATTATGTAGTCCCCATTCAGTAGGGATGAATGATGACAGGCTTAAGATGGAGTCTGAGCTGCTGCTGTTGAAAAGTAGGAGCACGGCTTTATTGGCTTGTTTACTTTCCTCTGTATTGCAGGTGGCCTCCTTCTTTTTTGGGGGAATGCTTGTGCTCTTGAATTATATTTAGAGTTGTTTTTACATACTGTATTTTTACTGATTCATACTGTCATATGCTAATTGTTTTGCTACATAAATACAGGTAATCTTATACTTATTTTCCTAGAGAATTTACTGCAAGAGATTAGTATATACTTCATGTTTCTTTAATTTGCTTGTGTTTAACAGCCTCTACATTATGATTTTATAAGCAAGTGCTGATTTCAAAAAGTAAAGCTGCAATAAATTTTTAAAATAAAATACTTGATATGTTCATGTCTTGCTCCAGTAATTATGAACACAGTTTATACCTCATTTGTGCCTCAGTACTCCTTCTATTACAAGCCCAAATACTAAAAGATTAACATGAAATGGTATCACAGGAAGTAAAGCCAACTAGTTTGGTTTTATTAGTTCTGGGAGGATTTTAACACTTTTCAGCAGGCTCATTTTCTTTCTGCTATGTAGGACATATAGAGACTTTGGAATTCTTCATCCCTTAACGTAAGGAATTTAAAAAAAAAATCTTTTTACAAGGAAAGCATCTTCTAAACCAATTGATTATATGAGATTGTTGCAATTCTGATATATTTTCTTTGGGGTGAATGGTTCTTTACAGAGTCCTGGGGAGGCTTTTCCAGTCTTATGCACTGCTTCTTGCTGTCTCTTTGGCTTTATGTTACACGACACTATTTTGAAGGTGAAACTGAATTTGCATGTTACATAAGCTGAGAGTCAGGGGTTTGGGGGGGAGGGGATGTGTTTTGTTTGGTTGGTTTTTAATTTTAAAAAAATAATCACCTTAGCAACATTCCTTGATTACTGTGGTACTGCAGAAAAATGCTTTCTGGATGTTTCAACATAACTGGAGCCAGTGATGATATTTTAATTAAAAAATTACAAGTGTTTCCCTTCATTTAAAATGTATGTTCTTGAAGTGTTAAAGTGGCAGTGAGGACGTCAGCGTATGTTTCAAAATTAGAGATGTTTCTTGAAAGGAATATATCTTGACAGGATTTGAAGTCACAGGATTAAAGCTGAGGGCAATGTTTTTTAGGCTAAACACTGGCATTTTTGTTTGTTATTTACCCATTCTTCTGTGTATCTGGAGAAATGGTATGAATTGATGATGACTTGATGCGATATGGTATACACCAGAAACAAAAACTACTTTTCAGAATATTGACGTAAGTTTAAAAAGCAAAGGAAATACTTTTTTCTTTTTTTTTTTGGTTTTTACTCCCCTGATTAAAAAAAAAGGGACTATGATAAGGCATAGAATGTATGTTGCATTAAATGGTGTGTTGTTCTAATGTTTAAATGTCTGCTCGCTCCCTCTTACTCTTCTTCCTCGACTGGAATATGTTGCAGTTTCCTTAAAGGAATTTGAAAAATGGCTGGGAGTTGCCATGTTGTTGAGGATCCCAGTTTCTTTACGGATATATTAAAAAGGAACCATCTTTGTCTTTTTCCTCTCTGTTCTGATGTGCAACAACATTTAAGCAAGTAATTTTTAACTAGCATGGTTTGCATAGTTACTGAGCGGCCGGAATTGGCTGTAAACAAAAGTTAACTGGTCCCTGACAATATAAAATTTATTCCTTCTCTTGCTCCCTTGAGAATACTCATTTCCCTTTCTGAAAACCCTTCTAGTTGTGAAGTATTTATTTAATTATTGGCAACTAATGTGGTACAAATACTCAAAATTAAAATGCAATAAGATGTAAACTTATTTGCAACATTTTTTATACTTTCTAATACTTTGTTCGGTATTCAGTTGGTATTCAGCAGAAATAATCTTCAGTGGCACTTTTTCTGAGAGAAGGAAGGGGGAACGGATGCTCTTTTGGTATGCTGTACTAACAAATATTTCTAGACTTAAGACAATAGCAATACATATTTTAATTGTGCTTTATTTTCCTGTACTCTGTAATAAGATTTTTCTTCTTTGCTATTACTTAGACTTACGATCTATTAAAATCTGTTGGCTGGCACTACTCCCTGTGGTTTTTCTCATACATAAGGTGGTATCATGTTGTATATGGTAACATATTTTATGGTATATGGTACCAGGGTAAACACATTATCTCTCCTACCTGAAAAATATCTGTAATAGAACTCAGTCTGCAAGACTGTGGTGGTATTGAACAGCACTTACTTGTAAGAAGTAAGCAGACATTTTAAGTGCATGTGTTTTCACATCTTTTCAAGCTTATGTTTTACATAATGTTCATGCTGATATCTGTGGTATCAGTTTGTTAAAAGAATATGTAGTCATTTATTTATATTCAGTGCTTTATATTCACTGTTTTTCTCCTACGTATAACAAGAAAAGAATTTTTAAAAATAAACAGTCAACCAACAAATTTTTAGGTATGCTAAGGGACAAAAAGTAGGCATTTAAGTGCTTTGAGTACTAAAATTATTTATAAATGTGACTCCAATTAAATAATAATTGACTTGCTACACGCAGTTGCAGGCCCTAATTCCCAATGCTTCAAATAAGGTGGGGAAAATAAATAACAATGATAATAATAAAGTCCCAATATAATGATGATAAATGCGTATATATTTGCAAGGAGATCAGAAGCATTTTTTCTCTAAAAACGCACTGTCATATGACAGTAAATACTTCTATTCAAACAGGGAAAATAGGTCATAGAAACTTCATCAGTTACTGTGCTCCATTCTGCATTGCTGCCTGAAATCCAAGCTTCCATTCAGAAGAAAATATTTTTTGTATGTGTGCTACACAAGGATTCCCCAAATATGTACTGTTGAAACATCTAAAGTATCTTAAAAATGAGGTGGTAAAGATTTTCTTTTTTTTTTTTTTTTGTCTCCCCCACCACACCTCACTCCCCCCCCGCAACGTATTAATTCTTGTGTTTGAAAATTTTGACTACTGATGTTTGTGATATTTTAGTTAGGTGAGGAAGTCTTGCTATAGCAGAAGTACGGATTAGGAGTCAAACACACACCTGTTCAGAATCCCTAAAGAAATTCCGTGAACTGACTTTTGGCTTGAATGGTTTGGGAGAGGAGACATCATTAAGTCTATGGAAGAGGTTTTTTGTTTGTTTGTTTGTTTGTTTTAAAAGAAACTCCATAAAAACAGTGCCACATAAATAGGTCTTCCCCAGGATGATCAGATGATCTGACAACTTTTGACAATTACCCTTTTTCTTTGACTTATACTGACAAGTTGCGACACGAACTGAAGTTTGTCAAAGCAAAAATGAAACTGATTTATTTCAGCTTTACTAAAGTCAAATGCTGTGAATAAACAAGCATAGCAACAAAATGTATGAAGAATTTCATTAATAAAACAAGTAATTACTTAAAACTAGTGTCAGGTTTATTAAAAATTTCTACTGAGACTGACTGCCTTCCCCAAATAAACTCAGAATTGGTGAGATACAACTCTCAGTGAGGATTCCTGCCTGGGATGATTTTTTTTCTTTTTTTTTTTTCTTTTCTTTTCTTTTTCCTTCAGAAATTGTGCAGAATTGTTTTGGTGAAGTGGTATAAACCTTCAGGGCAGAAGTGATTTTTCTCTGTTTAACCTTTTGAAAGGATTAAGTAACAGTAGTGGAAGTAGGAGTACAGATCCTGCTCTGATTTAGGAATTTTTATGTAGCTTCCTAGAAACTTTTCAGCCTTTCAGATGTGATGAGTACTGTGTGCCCTAGGTATTCTGTGCATGGTGTGCTTACTCTGTATCCCAGTACAGTATGCCTTAATATTAAACCCTAGATTGAGGCCAATATATGTTGAGTCTATAACAGGAACGTGTTTTTGAAAGGTGTAAAGAAGCTAATTCAGGATTTAGTTAAGGCCTATACATTTAAGATTAAAAAACCCCAAAGGATTTCCCGTTTATGTAAGTGGCTGACCTTATGTACCAAACTTGCGTGTTTTTAAGCAGTAGTTACTGCTGCTAATCACTGGTCTGTGCTCCCTTTAGGACCAAGAATAGATTGGAAGTTTCTTAGTAAGATAGATTTAGGATAGGTGTGTTTGTGCCCTCTTCAGGGGGCAATTATCTATCTGATTACAAGTTCCACTTGTAGTTCAAGTGCTACAGATCTGTGCTACTGATGTTACACAAAAAATGTTGGGGTTGCTGTCTCTTTCTTTAATTTTGCAAGATTTTTAAAGGAAAAAAAAACCCAAAACCAAAAACCACCAAGCAACAAAAAAACCCACAAACAAAAAACAAACCAACAAACAACTTGTACCAGCAATCATGATTTCTTCTACCAGTGGTACATAATGAATGTGCCAAGGGAATGCAAAGTTGTAAAATGAAATGCTTGAGAATTTTCAGGCTTGAGAACTGAGATTGTTTGTGCAAATATAATCCATGTGTCCAGGGGGTATGAATTTCAATGATTTTGATAATGAGACAGAACCAGGAATATAATCAGATTGCCTGGGTTCTGCTCTCAAATCTTCAATACTAGGAAATGCCCATTTTCTTTTTTTCAGCTCTTGCCTCATTTGCTGCTCATCCTGTGCCAGAGAGGACTGCACCTTCTGATCACACACAGGTGGTGCTGTGTAACTGGAGACTGCATCTTAATAAGCATTAACATTGTATAAATAATAATACTGAAAAGTAAAACAAAAGTTCTAAGAAATTTGTTAAGGGTTTTGTTTGTTTGTTTTTCTGCAGTTTAGTCTGGTTTTAGTCTTTTAATCTTCAGATTTCAACTGAGTATTTCAGATGTTGGTAATACTGCTGTAATTCTATCCAGATTTGTAGTGTGCTGTTTCTTACATTCCTCCTGCTAGCGTGATTTTCTTAATCCTTATCTGAAAGTTGGGGGTTTGATGTTCAGTTGTTTTCCCCCCAATTTGGAAGCTCTCTCTAGTGTAGTATGAGAAGTTATTTGAGGGAATAATACATTTGTTACGTTGAACTTGCTTTTGGTTTGGTTCTTCTAAGGCGATGATGACATCTCTTACGAGAAGCCATGACACTATGGGACACGTGCGTCTGGCGTGCTAGTTGCAGAGTGCCGGTTAGGCTGTTGACATGTATGGGCATATTTGCTGTGGAGGCACCTAACATATGGGTTACCGTTAAGCATGGGTTTCTGTGATGTCACTCGTGTTTCCTACAGGAATAGTGTCATACATCAGGCATTGCAGCATTTACTGAAATGAAAATGCCAGTTGCTTGCAGTTTCATAATCAGTAATTATGTTTTTCTAATTAGATCTTTTTGCCTACCTGTTTTTTTAGTGATTGGTAGGTAAAGTGTATTGTTCTTAAATTCTTTTACTATGTTGTGCTCTGTTGTTGCTGAAGAAGTTTGAGAGAGTGTCTAAAATCAGGCTATTGTGACACAGCTGGTTTTCTGCATTAAGGCCCATAAATGTCCTGACTAAATCTTGCTTCATGTTCTACTTCTTTCAGCCTCCAGAAAACTTTTTAATGGATGTGTAACCACTGCTTAAACAGGCCTGTGATGATTTCTAGCACAGTACTTTCATGCTTTATGTATTTGTACTGAACAGGTCTAGCTTAAAATATCTTATATTGTCTTAGCTGTATTCAGCTTGACACGTCCTCTAGAAGAGCCCCCATATGCACCTTAAAATGTACGTGCTTTGTTACTATGGTGATGGGAAAGAATCGTGCATGTTAACAGCCCCTCGTTAGGTAATGGAGGATTTGCAGAAATCAGTTAAGCGTTTGCCTGGGGCACTGAAAATTAAGTCCCAGACCATACCTCCACCCCAGCCTCTTGGCTACAGGCAGGCTGAGGGAATCTTGTTATGGGATTAGACGCTTCTCTGATTTCAGGTTGTTTGAGGGGCGAAGAGGACTTTTTGGAAAAGGTTTCAGAAGAAGCTGAGGTAGTGTTGCCTTATCACATGCTTTTAGGTACCTTACATCATACACTGTGCAGACCACCCTAAGTATAAAGGAGGTGCTTGTGCAAGCATGTTGTATGTTTGTCACTGATATAAAACTAGTTGTTTTGTTTTGTTTTTCTTTGAACTCCCTGGGTTGACAGTGCAGGAATTCGCTGCCTTTCATTTCCCTGTTACGGCTGCCTGCAAAGGGAGAATACATCCACATTCATTCCCTTGAAGCGAGGTGGAAAACATGAGCTGCTCTTCATCTATTGGTTGAATTCTAGATGAAGAACAGGTCTGTTCAAGGAAGCTATTCCAGAACAAGACATGAGTTCACAGTGCTGTAGTATAGCATAATTTCTGTGGGGGCCTTTTATTCTCCTCCTGGGGTAAATTCTGGTTAACTAGGGGAAAACTGATAAGCTTAGTTTTCTAATTAGAAGAGCTTTTCAGTTCGCCCCCCCCCTTCTTCTCTGCTGTACCTTTTTAAAACTGTAGTTTTCTTGCATTAGTTATTTTGTTATTTGTATTTTTTAGTTATTTTTACTGGTGAAAGTGTCATATCTGTCTTGTGATGTGTTTTGGCTTTTAGAGAGACCCTTCTGTGTAGGTTTTGGTTTGATTTTAGCATTTTTAGGAAGCATTTTTCTGAGCATTTCTCTGTATTCGTGTTCTCATACAGCTTATCCTGAAAAGCTTTTCTGGAATATAAGACACTGGTTAGTGTTTCCTTGAGTCATTGTGACTGGCCCACTGAGCACCCTTACAGGTCTTAATAGCAGGGTTTTACCCTTGAGCAGTGCTAGCAAGAAGCCTGTTTTTTGGCACTCTGGGACAACAAAAACATAATCCAAATAAAAACGTGTCTCCTTTGCTGTAGAAAGACAGAATGGTTCCCACAGGCTACAAGTCCATTCTCCTTTCAGCAGTGAAAGCAGAAGACATTACAGAAATGTTGAAAAACAATGTTGACTTCTCCGCTACAGAAAATTCAGCTTTTTTTGACATTTGTGAACAAATCTTCCTGAAGTAGGACTACAAAATATATGTATAACTTCTTTTCTGAACAAAAAAAATATATATGGATTAGACTTGTGGAATAACTGGAAATAAGTTTACCAAATCTGTTATTTCAACTGGGTTTTTTTAGGCCTGAGCAGCTACTGGGAGGTTTAGGATTGGCTTTTCTATCTTTTGGCAAATCTATGCTGCGTAAGCTTGATCCCCACAACTGAAGCTCAGTAGATGAAGTAAAAGCTTTACATAAGCTTTAAGGTCTTCGTGCTCCTTCCAGCTGGAGGGTGCAAACAGTGGTCTTTGATCAATGTTTCAACCCAGATAAGGCATGATGATCCAAATCTCTGCCAAATGCTTCAGAAAAAGATGATTTCAGTAAAGAAGTTGCAAGGGATACCCTAATTAACTTTCACATGTCAAGGGAAGGAACAAGTGTTACTTCTCAAGAGGAAGAGTAATTTTGGCCAGTTTTCCTGAGGTTGCTTCACAGTTTGTTTCCAAGGCAATTACAGTCAGAGCAGAAAACATAGTAACCTACAGTAGAAACGATCTACTTTCTACATCTTTTGTTTCTTGACTAACTTATAGTTAGATATTATACAGTGGAGAAAGCGTAACAGTCATTTTCTAGTTACAGTATTATCTAGGGTGTATTTGGTGAGAGGAAATTTTTTTTTTTTTTTCAGTTTTGGTATTCCTTGGCTGAGACAAGTATTCCCTTATTTTGTCTATATAATAAAATGGTATATTTGATTCCTGAGAAATGCAGTCTTAACACTTAAATTGAAAGATGCTGTTCAAGCTTTTATCATTAACCAAGAAAATCAGTTTGGTTGTATCGTGTTTTTAGTAGGATGCAACTTCTGTTGTCTTTATTTACACTGGAAAATGGTGTTCTCCAAAGGACTATTTTTGCTTTACTCTGCAATGAGTTCTTACAGCTCAGCAAATAATTTTGTCAGGAATTACTTGTTTGACTTTGTTATTGCCAAAGGATATATCCCAATGCCGGTCAAAAAGTAGGAAGTTCTCTTCACCTAACCCTTTCTTCATGCATTATTCCAGTAGATCACAAGGAGCTCAGATTGATACTTCTCAAGGTTTAAATAGACAGGTAGTATTTATATGCCTTTAACTTCCATAGAGAACGTGGTCAGAAATTGCTCTAATGTCTGATGGCAGAAATAGGGAGGATTATGTATTACTTTTGCCTATCGTTTTTTTAAAGGTTTGTTTTCTCCTAATGATAAAACTTCTTTTCAGTCATCTTCAGTCTCTTGAGTTCCATTATATACCATTTCCTTCACAAAGGAAAATGTTCTCTGAATTGTTTATTCATTTCAATACATAGTCTTGCAGCAGCAGTTGCCCAGTCTGGTGGGAGAGGCTGCTACCAAGTGAGGTACTAAGATCCACAGGGTTAAGTTGTATTCAGTATTAATGGTACTATTTGGGATTGCGTGAAATTATCTGTTTGTAGCTCTGAAGGTCTGGAAGTTGATGCTCCTTTATAAAACTATACAGGAAAGGGTACTCACAAGGAAATCTTCATAATCCCGTGGGTGTTTTCAAGAGGTGTAAATCTGAACTTCTTTTTAAATGGCTCTTCCCCCAAATGGTATGAAGTTTCATAGTAGAATAACCAATACGTGCTATGGGTGGGTTTGTTTTAATGGTTTTTGATAAATATTTACATAATTTGAAATACCTAACTCTTCAGAATGGGTTTTGGTTTGGCTTTTTTGACCCAGACAGATCCTTTCTATTAATTGGTGAAGTATTTCAGCATAAGCTAAAGTTGCATAGGTGCACAAGCCATTTAAAATAGAAACAAAAAGAATGCCATTAATACCCTACGTTTTACCAACACTGAGAAACCTGGTTTCACTAAATAAATAGCATCGGTGCTGTCATTTTGACACATGAAATAACTTTGTCTCTATGTAGTTAATAGCCACCTCTTAAAGCATCTAAAGCAAATTTACAGTTGAGATCAGTTAATGAGGGAGAGTGGGAGTAGATTTATTTAAAATCCACTGAATTTAACTGCTCACTTGTTTGCTTTTTAATGGTAAAGCAGATCTGTGGTTTGAAATGGTTTGGGGAAGTTTTTGTGACAAGGCAGATGATGGTTCAGAACTACTTGAAAACTACAAAGGGGTCAGCTACAGTTTCTGCTTTCTGGGAGACTGGAAACAGCCCTTTGAAAATGTTCAAGAAACTTGGTAACTGAGATATTGAAGATCTTCAATACAGTCTTCTTTACAATACTTCAAAACAAGATGTTCTAAGGACATCACAAATGAATAATCATTTAGTACTATATTGTGTTATCTTAAGATGTTAATGCCGCTATTACCTGAAGATATTAATGCTTTATATTAACAACATAAGAATTACCATAAACGATCTGGCAAGAATGCTTGTTTGACATCCTTTCTCTGACTTTTCCACTTACTATACTTGGTTAAATTCCATATGCATCGGTTTCCTCATTAGGAAGTTTGAGTTGAAATATATTACTTGTGTCTTGATTTTTTTAGTGGAAAACTTTACCATGTGGTTGTTCGGTAGGACTTCATTTTACTTCAGCAGCAATTTAGTTTTGGATGGCTTATCTGTTCCTAATACTTTACATGTTGTGTTTTCAGACATTCAGAAGTTGAAGCAAACTGAAGTCTGGCTCTGCCAGATTATTCAGCTTTAATCTTTTTTGCTGTTCATGTTTGCATGTTAGAACTTGAAATTAGTCTTAATATCTAAACAGAGCATTTCAGAGCATTGTGTACTGCATGGGTATTTCTTTTCTTGAAATGATTTGTTTCACAAGAACCACGTGAATAAGGTGATGAGATAAAATGGTAAGCATGATGTCCTAGGGAAGAACTTAGCAATTCAGTGTTATTAGGAAATGCATTGAATTAATGGTCATCTCTGTGTGAACTGCTTGCTTTCTGATGCTAAAGTATTGTTTTAGCAGTAGGAGAAAGAAGATTGGGAGGTGCTGGTGCTCTTGGGCTTTAGCCTTGAGCAAGGACCTCATGAAGTGGGGAGGGGATTGCCTGTGTCATCTTCCTTTAGTCTCCATTCAGTCAGGGCTGGCTCATTAATACTTGGAAACTGCTTTGTTTCCACCTTGGCTGTCAGAAGGGCAGTCTAATTACATTTAAAAAGCTGTATGTGGTTATGATCAGATCTAACCTACTTTCTGAGATGGTACTTTACAATAGATGTATCTGAGGTGCAAACAAAAGACTTCTTGTTTAAAAGTTAGATCTATTATTTTTGTACACAAAACAAAATGGGCTTAATAGAAATCAATTAAATGCAAGGAATTTCTAACTGGTTATTTGGGCCAAGGCATTTACAAACGGTAGATGTGAAACCATATGGGTTTGAGAGCGCTGCTGAGTATTTTAAATTACTTTTCCCCCTCATTGCTGCTAGTGTTGTTGGACTTGTGTTAGACAATTTCTTAGAAGTAAATTTTACCGGAGCTGCTCCTGTTGGGTGCAACGCCTTTGCAGCCGTTAAAATCTTGATGATGTATTATCAGTGAAATGGTCTTATTTTTTCCAGGTGGGATTAGAGAGCTGAAGGTATCCAATAAAAATAAGGGGAGGGGGGAGATGGAAGGGCAGAAGTAAGCCTGCTGTAAGTGCTACCTATGTCTACAAAATATATTAATTCCTTTCCTCTTATTAGAGCTGTGCCTTCTGCCAAGACAGATCTGCTGTTCCAGCTGGGGCTCGCAGAAGCAGTAGTGACTGCAGGAGGTGATATATACTATTCTTTCAATTCTCAATGGCATTGACATTTGCTAAAGTTCTCTTTCTTTGCTCAAGTTTATCCTTGCTAGAAGTTAAAATGAAAGGCAATAGAGACAGTAAGACAATGTTGAAAAGATACAGATGACTGACAGGGAGAGAAATCTGAGGCCCAGTATGCAT
Source organism: Podiceps cristatus (assembly GCA_000699545.1). Classification (NCBI taxonomy): domain Eukaryota; kingdom Metazoa; phylum Chordata; class Aves; order Podicipediformes; family Podicipedidae; genus Podiceps; species Podiceps cristatus. The sequence continues at coordinate 12,840 of JMFS01020506.1, forward strand.
TTAAAAGTCAATTAGGCAAAATACTGACATTAAGTTTCTAAAATTATTTCAGATTTCTTGCTCTTTGAAAGCTCTTGTAGCAGTTTTTTAAGCTTTTTCATTGAAGTGTATAGTACAGTGAGCATCGGAGTCCTTTATTAAGAGTGCTTCTCATATTGAGTTATGGCCCTATCACCCAGTGCACTGGGTTCTGGAAAAGTACCTAGTAAACTCCACAACCTAATTGATGTACTGTTTGGAAGTGCTGGAAGCTATAGATAGTTTTAAGAATTGCTTCCAGTCCTACCAATGGTATCCATGGCACTAGTAAGAAAGCATTTCTAGGCAATTTTTATCAGCTTCACTTGTTAGCTTTCTTTTAAAGAATGCCCAAACACTGTTCTGAAACTTTAAAGAAAATGCAAAGAGAAGTTTAAATGTCTCTGTGGGCTATGCAGCTGCCACTCCTTATATAAAGAATGACAGGCTTCACCAGAATGCCTGCTTCTTAAGGCAGGAGACCATGATGCTGAAACACATTAGAGCAATGTTATTTATATTCTGCCAAAAGCAATTATCCTGCAAGACTTACAAATATGTGTTAGCTTATATGTGTGTGATAAACTCTGCAGACTTCCACAGAGATCTGTAGGTCTACTCAGAGTGATATATTTAAATTTTTGCAGGACTGAAGCCCAAGTGCTTGCATAAAAAGATGTTTCTGGTTGCAGGCATATGCTGATTATTCAGTAGTGTGGTGGAAGTGTTTCTCTGGGATTGGTCTGTTACAATTAGGATTGTTATTGTGCCAAGGTAAAGTTTTTACATTTAATAGTATTTGATAAGAGTTGTTTTAAGAAACCTGTTTTGATCTACCAACAACTACTCTAAGCTTCCAAGGGCTCTTACCTGTCCAAAAAGCCTATTTTTAATTTCCGTTAATCCTTTTCCTCCCCATGAAGATTTATTACTCCTTAAAAGTATCTTCAGTTAGCTACTTTAAGCACTAAAAGTGGTCTTGTTCTGTGCTGTGTCTTTTTGTCGCCCTGTGACAGAAAATGAGCTCCACTGTTTGAGGGGAAAGGCCTGTACTTTGGATCTTGGCTACCAAATAGAGCAGCTTTTCTCTTCGCCCCACAGCTGCTGTTAATGTTTCATTCTGTGACTGCTAGAGGATGGGCAAGTAACCATCCTCATATGAGACAAAAATATAACTCCATTAGTCAGCTGGCGTGGGTTGTTGAAGCAGAAATGCAGGCAGTATTTTCTCTTGGTGGAGAAAAATCCATCACATCCTATTAAAGTTGCCATTAGCTGACTATGGGGGAATGTACATTTCCTGAATCCATGATTGCCTGTTCTCCTTACTTTGATGGCTGTCTACTTTAAAACTTGTAATTTAGTCATAACTATTATAAGATCATGTTACATCTCTGGGGTTAAACCTATTTGACACATAATCTGTCTGAGAAAAGCCCTTAAGAAATAATGGTGCTTGACACTAACTGAACCTTGAATTATTGTGGCATGAATTAGAGAACCTTGTTCCTAAAGAGGTTCTGTGAGCTTCTGAAATCTGTATCACCCTGTAGGACTTCTAAGATTTAGTATTTTAACTTTTAGACTATTTAGTATTTTAACTCATTGCTGTTAAATGGGGATTTCAAAGTTTCTTTCAAAGGTGGGTCGGTTGGTTTGTGATTTTTTTTGTTTGTTTCACAGCAGTCTTCTGAAAATGTGATAGGCTAGTGGCATCATTGACATCCTCTTCCCAGTGCTCATTGTAAGGTTTAAATGAGGGAGAGTTATAACCCTTTAATTGTTTCACAGTAACATTTGAACTCTTAAGGTTTTGGGATGTTTGATCTTCATAACATGCGATTCTAACGTAAAGCAGAACCAAGAAAATACAAAGGTGCCTTCTTTTCATAGCTGCTTATCAATGAAAAGAAAATTGTTTTTCTTTGTCATTCTGGAAATGGCAATTTTTAGTCATGTCTGGAGCAGCATTTCAGTAAAGGATGACTTTTTCTCTCTAAGGCAAATATAGATGTGGTCAGGATTCCTCTTAGTTTAGTGCTTAGTTTAGTGCTTAGAGATTTTGTTAAATTTTCTTGGGCACCTCATTCTTTATTTCTTTAATTGCTTATGTCCTTTTTTTTTTTTTTTTAATGGAGTATGGAGAGAGAGAAGTGTTCAAATCTTAAATTGAGAGGGATGAATATTTAATCTTAAGGAATTAATGGTTCTTTACAATAACACTTCTGGTATTAGTATATCAAATGTCATGGATCTGTGATTGTGGATTACAGGTGTATTAACACCTATAAATTAAAGGCAGAATATTACCCAGTCTTATCCCATATGGCCTATGTCTGTCTCTGCATTGTGCACAATATTAAAGTTGAAGAAGTGATGCAATGTCAAACTGTAGTGTAGCTTTGATTTTTATTATGGTGATATTTTAATATAGGCAGATCCTGGATACATCTCCAGCTATAGTTGGCAGTTGTCTGGTGGTTTTTGTGTTACTTTAGGGGAGGTAATGGGCAACGCCTTACACTGCTTCTGGTTTGCTCCCTTCTCTCTCTGATATAGTTGCTTCTTGTTATTCTCAGCAAGTTTTTTATGTGGTAGTAAAGAACTTCAGAACATAGTAATGAATAGTAAAGTTAAAATCAGAAAATTAGATTACTGTGTTATGCAATTTAGTTACCTACTTAATGACTACTAGTTGAATTAAACTAAAAAGTAAAAATTGTGCAGCTCCAGCCGAAGGAGCTATATTCTGTCAAGTCAGTTCCTTGTATGTTCATGCAAGTTGTGTTCCCTAAAAGTATGGAAATGCAGGCAAAATTTTGTACTGTTTTACCCAAGAACTGTGTTGCTGGGCTAAAAGCTGTTGAAAAATGCAATGATTATTTTGAAAGATTGAAAATAAAGTCTCTGTAAAAATCTGGTTTAACTTTCCAGAAAAGGAAATGAGCAACGTCCTATTCCAGTGTATTTGATCAGACAATCCTAGACAAAACGCTAAACACAACTTCATGAATCCAAAGGTTGGGTCCTCGTGAGACACCCACTCTTCGCTGAGAGCGAGTAGTGGAATTTCTCCTGAGGTGCTGTGTCTGAGGGTTCTTTTCCTATTGGATTTTTGCACTTTGGTGTTCATTGAAACTTTTAATACTTTCCCCTCACGAAGGGAAAATCCATCTCCACTACGTTTCTGGTTGGCCTGCCTCTGCCTGTCAGCTTCCAGGCAACTACAGAAGTTTCTTTTCAGCTTTCAACCTCTCTTCTCTTCAGTTTCACTCTCCTGCAAGTAGGCTTATCCTCTGCTGCGTTGCTCATTAAACAGGCACAGCTTTTCCTTCAATACAGTAATTTTCTTTATGTCAAAGTCTTCCTGCATGCTGAATAACGCATCTGAGTCTTTGGTTTTTCTCCAGACTACTTAAAGTTGCTTGCAGGCAGCTGGCTAGTTTTCTGCATGGTGGAGAGAGAAGCTAGAACACGCTGTAAATGCTCGGGTGAGTATGGGCAGGGCTGCTCTTAGCCTTGAAGCAGCATTTTCTATAGTTCCTACTTGTTACTTTAATACATTGTCAGAATTTAGTAACTGGTCTCTGTGAACACGGAGATGTGAACACAGCTATCTGTAGGTTTACCTGGGTCTCTTTGGATTGGATTGGTAGGGAGCTTGTTTTGCCTCTTAGGAACTGAAAGAGATTGCCATATGGTCTGGTATAGTTCATGTACACAACTGCGATCCAGTAGAGGAAAGGCAAACTCCCAACCCCCCTACTGCTGTTTCAGAAAGGAACAGACAGGAGGAAGTAGGAGTGAGAACAGATTTCTGGATAGATTGGTAGGCAGCAGGGTGAATTCTTAGCACTTCCCACCAGAAGTTTATTCTAATAGGCATCGGGTTTTAACCGTGTAACTGCTGCTTGGTAAGCTGGAACATGAGGATCAAGAATAAATGCATAAATACACTTATAGGGCTATTTTCAAATTAAAATGATAAAAGTATTTATATCACATTCTGAAACAAGGCTGCAATGCTCTCAACCTCCAGTGTGTGAGGGTAATAACAGCTTGATTTTTTTTTTTTTTTTTAATTTCTGTTTCTTTCAAAATTTACATACAACTGAATGTAAGCACTACTGGCTATATCTAGAAAACACTGTTGTGGCAGTATCCTGACTGAAGAAGACATTCCTAAGGTTCGCACCTGGTGGTGGAAGTGTATGTATAATAGATCTATAGTGACTGAAATATGTCAAGTGAAATTTTTCTTAGTTTCTGGGTCTTTTAAACTAAAGGGGGAATTTTGTCTATTTGTTCCCATACCGTACAGGAAGAACAAATGGGTTTTTATGTTGGACAAATGGCTACGTTATTGGGCATCAGTTTCTGACTGTTATAAACCAGAGTTAAAGCAGTAAGCAAAGCGAACAAAAAAGCAAACTATTTAGAATTAAAATTTGTGTTTGGACTAGCGAACATCTTCAGTGTTTTTCCTCTGGATTAAAGATGAATTTATATATACACACCAATCCCCTCCCCCCCCAAAAAAAAATTAATAGCTTGGATAAATCTTTAAATAATTGTGTAAATCTGCATTTCTAATGATAAAGTGGTAGTTTTCCCTGCCACTCAAAGGAATAGTTTGCTTTCACCTATGCTGCTTTGGCCTTAGATCTGAGGGGCACATGACTGCAGGTGATTTGGGACGCTGATCTGTCAGAATGATCTTTTTGGGATGATGGATTTTCTGTTTCAGTTGCACAACCAGCTCACTTCACAGTTGCATACTGGTTTGAGTTAACACAAATTGTGCCCCAAGTCTGGAGGAGAAGAAAGAGGTAGGGATTCAGGCTGGATTTAGGTGAGCAGTTTTAGTTGCCTTTTCATTATCCCACAAAATCAAATATTTTTTTGCTGCAGACTTACAGATGTTGAATCATTGGTAGAACTCTACCATGTATGACTGCTTAGACGACATCTATGAATAAAACCTTGCAATTAATAAGGAGCTCACAAAATGAGAGATCCATGTAGTATTTATGTACTGTGCATAGTATACTGTACTCCAATCGTGTAACTGTTCAATGGAGCATCGCCCTTTAATTTGTCTCATGGAGATGCATCGTCTGTCTGTGTCAAAATGCTTGCATGAGTGTAATCTGGAAGCTGTTTTTCTTCTGAGTGCCAGTGTACTGGAACCCAGTGTTTAAAGCTTGAAATTCACGGATTTTATATTTCCTTGCATTCTTGACGAATAGTGAATAACCATCTGTAAATAATAATCCTTATTAAAGGATGAATAGCTGCAAAATTTGAAGGGTTTTCATGTTTGGTGGGGGTTTTTTCCTTCTTCCTCTTTTGAAGAGGGGAGATCTGTATTTCCTCTCTCTTATGTGCTTGGCATAGTAATGCAGGAGCAAAAACAAAAACAACAAAAAAACCAAACCAACCAAACAAAAAAAAGTGGTACCAAGCAACAGTGTTCATGGTGTCAATAGTACCGCAGTTTAGAAACTGTGTTTTACCAGTAAATTGACTAATCTTAATTACAATTTGAAGAGTTAATGGTATAGTCGATTTTTGTTACTCCTTAAAATGAATGAATTTTTTCTAGCAGAAAAGGTTCAGTTGTCAAATAAATTTTCTAGGTTATTCTTAAAGGCTATTTTTCTATTTTAAAACTTTCTTTTAGTGATATTTCCTTGAATATTGGTGACTGCGCATCAATGAAGATGAGCTGATGAATCACTTCAGACAAATCACGTTTGGTATATATTAATCTTCTTCCAAATAAAGGTTGCTATAGCTCCTTTCCAGTTAAAAGATCCAGATTGAATACTCTTAACCCTTACTGCATCTTATTACAGTTTGCATTCAGACATCTAAACTCACATAGTATGATCTTTACTGTTACTTCATTGTAAAATTATTGGTTTATGAGTATAAAAGTTTGGACAGATATGCTGTATCAATGTTTTAATCTGCAGCAAGATGGAACTGGTTTCTTTTATCTCTGTGTTGAAAATACTAGATTTTACATGCATTAATGATATCAAAACTAAAAGCTACATGCGGGTTAGATATGCTTATAACTGATTCTCATATTGTGATGTATTTTCAGTTGTATTTCTTGAAAATTGTGGTTTCTCAGCATCTCAGTTTTCACCACATTGTGGGATAAACTTTTTGCAGTGTTCAGAATATCTGTTTTCTGTACTACCAGAGTTAATCCCCCTGCATCTTCTGGAATCAAGAGGGCTTTCCCTTTGTGTATTTGGTCATTACATAAAGGAAATTGAGTCTGTTTTGTTAGCGTGTAAACTGGGCTTTTCTAAATACAAAGAGGGTCAAAACCTTTTGCAGTAAGAATTTAGAGAAACAAAATGTACGTTTCTTGGGAGGAAAAAAACTATTCATAACTTTGTTACATGTTTGGTGCTCGTCATTCCACTCACATGAAGCAAAAAACAGGAATTTTTTAAGACTTAAGTTGTGTTGATACTGCAGAAAGAGATCAAATGTGCCAAACTCTGTGACTTAAATCCTAGATGCTCATACTGCTAGTTGTGGCTTAACCTTAAAATACATATATAATGTAGAGAAGCAGTCAAGCTCCAACTGGACTGTAATGTGACTGACCCCTTCTTTCCCTGATCCATACAGACTCAAGTGAATGGGAGTTTGGCAGCAGTTGCTGACGGTGAAGCAAACGCTCATGCACATGTTCAGACACTGCTCTGGAACTTGTGTTGAAAGGTCATATCCACAGAACCACTTTGAGCAGTTACGAGAGAGTCTTGTGACCAAAATCAGTCATTTACTGATTAGGGCTGGATAATTGTTCTGGATGGAAGTTAATCTTTCTTCTGGAATAGTCTTGGTTTACATCAGCTCCACCAGAAGCAGTGGAGAAAGCGCGTGGCAGGAAGAAACAATCAGGGCAAGAGAACGATGGAGAGTGCTTCTGCCAACAGTGCCAAATAATATTACTTTTAAGTGCTTATAACAATAGTGGTAGTGCAGGTATGAAAGTTGCCTTGGACTTGTTAATAGAAGACAGTGTAGAGCTGTCAGTAGTTTTGTATTCTCTCACCGGTCTCTGTTAAAGGACGTCCTGAAATCAGGCTGCAGAAAGTGGTTACAAGAAAGATAAGAAGAGATCTGATTGCTGTGCATTTTCATTTGTCTCTGCTTACTCGCTGTGAAAATGCTTCTTAGAACCTTTCTTTCCACTCCTCCGTAATCCCTAGCAGTTTTCCACCTGTGTTACCTAAACTATTAATGTGATATAGATTGTAATACAATAGCTTATATTTTCTGGAAATTACTTAATCCATATATAGTTATAAATGACAAATGTTGGTGTTTTATTGTGGGGTTTTTTATTGGAATTTTTACTAGTTTAGATTTAGCTACAAGATTTTATACTTCCCTTTTAATGCAGAAAAAAATCCATGTATTATAGAAAGCCATAGCGTAAGAATTGCATGCTGAACAGTGATATGCTTTGTGATCATGCTTCTCTCATACAGTTAAAACCGAATACTCTGTGCTGCACACATTGAGGAAGGGCACCCAGTTTTTCCTGATGTGTCTGCTTCTTGTTTGGGAAAAGGAGATACTGTTTCCTCTGTCTCCTATTCTCTCCCCTCCCCCCCTCCCCTTTTTTTTTTCTTTAATGCTATTTACTTGATAGGGAAGAACTTACGCAAGCAGTATTCTCCCTTCCTCCATCTTTTCATGTCACTGACTTTTGAAACATCTATTACTTCATTGTTGTTACTTGAGTTCTGGCATTTTTAGCTCCCCTTTCTTCCCCTTAAATAACTCTTGGGCAATCTTTTCTTTTTTGTACTTCCTAAAGAAACAACTGTGTCAGCTGTTTTGCTTTAAACATCAGCTTTTTATGTGGAATAGTCAGTATCATTTTTTTTACTCAGTCTTTTGTGAAAACGCCTCAAATAGATAGTTGTGTTGAGTAATGTTCACACAACACTTCCCAGGCAACATATGGGTGAAGAAAACAAGGATGAGCTACTTTGGTCATCCTGTAGTTATAATGCAGAGTGATGGTTCTAGAATCCTTTTACCCAAACCATCAGTTCTCTCTCAATGTTTTCCTTTCGGTCAAGAAGTTTAAAAATACAATAATAATAGTAAACAAGTCTTTAATAATAACACTGTGATGAATGGATAAAAATTACAGACAAATTTATTCTGTCTATGAATTACTGCTTGATTAGGGAATATTCTTTCTTCCCTTCAAACATGATAACTTTTTCATGTTTGAGAAACCAAATTCAAGAAGCAGAGGCCTCAAAAACACTGTTGTACATCCCGTACGTAAAGCTCACACGTGATGAATGCGTTCCCAATGTTGGGTTATGAACACAAAGTCTAGAGAACTTGTCAGATGAACTTTTACGATACAGCGATCACTTTAGGCATAGTTTCCTAAATCAGAACACATAGGTATAAACGAAACTGATGATGGAATAAATTTAGATTCTCTTTTCTTGAGGGTGATCTTCACCATTTATACCCATTTGTTAATTTTGCCAGTTTAATTTCTCCTTATATTTATTGAAAATATATCATTTCTTCTAGCTCTCTAAACAGGGATCTTTAATTTTCTGTTTGTATTTCTTCAGTTATGCAGTTAGGATTCACTTCCTTTCAGTGCTGTTAAATATAAGAACACAAATATTTGTGCAATGGCTTAGTGTTTATCTCATTAATTTAATAAGATTTTTTAAATTTTGTACTTTATACTATATTTTAGAAACTATATTATATTATCATACCATATTTTATGCAATAGAAGTGGTAAATAGCCACTTGAAATACTTTTTTAGGGTGGATTGCAATCTTTATTGTCTAGTAAAACTGTGCAACATAGATGTCAGAGCTTCACCAAAAAAAGTCTGCCTAGTTGTCCCTACATGACATTGACTGGAGCAAAAAGACCTTTTCTTTAGTCGTTGCTGGGATTCTACTGTCTAAAAACTGTTTTGAGCTTGAATCATCATGTTGCACTTGCTTTCTTGATACTCTAATCATATATTTTGTGCAGTTCAAGCTGAAACAGGGTAGGTTTAGATTAGATGTAAGGAAAAAATTCTTTACAATGAGGGTGGTGAAGCACTGGAACAGGTTTCCCAGAGAGGTGGTGGATGCCCCATCCCTGGAAACATTCAAGACCAGGTTGGACGGGGCTCTGAGCAACCTGATCTGGGTGATGGTGTCCCTGCTCACTGCAGGGGGGTTGGACTAGATGGGCTCTGGGGGTCCCTTCCAACCCAAAACATTCTATGATTCTATGAGTTTAACTAACTTAAAGTCAGTTTAACTGACTCTAATACCCTTTTCAGAACTTCCTCCTTATGGTGAAGTCCCACCCCAGACCCGTAACTTCTAATGGTATTAATGGTTTTGAAAAGTCCAAAGAGGAAACAACAAGATGTAATCATAACACTAAATCAACTCATGATCTCAGTGTTGTAACCCTTTGTTTAGGACTTTGTTGTTGCCAAAACAAGGAAAACCTAGCTTGTGGATCCCTTTTCAGTTGCTGAGTAGACTTTGAGAGATTCAGTAATTATTCTAGGAGTTCTTATGACTAGCTATTATTTATGAAGTGCGAATGTATTCTTATTCTGCTGTGTTACGTATTTTCTGAGGGGCGGGGAATGCATGTACAGTTTTTATTCTTTTTCTTTTTTTTACAAGCTTCTAAACTTTTCTGGAACAGCAGCAAATAATAGAACTTAAATAATCTTCCTTTTGAACTGAGAGGCCTTTCAGTGTGCTGGTTTGCTCTATGTTATGTTCATCCATGGCCCATGTATTCATTACATACAGCTTTTTTGTAGAAACTTGTGAAAGGTATTACTTCAGCAGTAGTTGGAGCAGGGAGAGTTGTTACACTTTAGTTAGACTTTTTTTATGCACTACACAGTTAACATTCCTATGTTCTCACCTTAGGACTTGTGAAATGCTTATTTCTATGCTTGAGACTGCCAGATAGGATGCTAATTATTACTGAGATTATTAAACATAGATGATGCAGTTCTATATTGGCTATGTAAGGCGCATTGCTCATGCTGATGTCTTGCAAATATGAAGGGCATGCCATTAAAATATTTTTGTAGAATCTTGTTAATCTTTTGTTTCCTCTCCTTTGATGGATTATTGTAGTAGAAGTCTTTGCGTTTGTCTTTCACTTGTCTGTATCAGATTATTTCCTCTATCCCAAATATTCATGGTTTGTTAAAACTACAAAAAGTCTTGATTCAAACCACAGAGTGTGGTGCTGTATAGCAAGGGAATCATAGCTTCCTTTCAGTGACTGAACATAGACCTTTAAGAGAGATCTCTAAATTCACAAGCTATCTTCCTTAAGGCTGTTCAGATTTTCATTTTTTACTCCGATTTTGGTGCTATTTGTTAATCATTTTGCAGTTTGGCTTGTAATCTTTCTGTTTTGTTAGTGTGGACATTTATGATTTGTCCATTTGTGTGTGCTTGAAACATCCTTTTGGGTGTTTGTTGTTTTCTTACTATGTTAAAAAGAGCAATTTAGCATTCTGGTTTTGGTGTTTTTTTTTTTTTCCTGGAATATAATTTACTTTGCAAGATCCCTTTCATATGGGCAGGTTAAAGTCCTTGAAAAGCCACTGCAATGTAAACGTTGAGACAAGCTTAAGATTTAACAATATCAACAAATGATACTACAGTTTTAATTCACATAGCTTTAAAACACTATTTCTTATACAACATTTATTATCAGTCTCACAGATCTGCAAAACAGTTAAAGGAAGATTCTTTTTATAAGTGGATATGCTTTATTTGGTTTCTGGTTGTGTTCCTTTTCTGTGCCGACTGAGTGGGAAAAGCATGCCAGTTCTGATCTGGACCTTTGATAAATTTGTTTTAATGGGTAAGATTAAAATATAAATTTTGTGGTTGCCTACATAATACCAGGTGTTGCTTGAGGTAAGTAAACTCAGTGGGACTGATGCATTTTTCTTCCATAAATGTTGACAAAAGATTAAGAATATGTAGCAGTTTACCAGCTAAAATCTGTATGCTGTGTACCAACATGCACTCAGGTCTTGATTGAATTAATGCTCATTACAGATGGTCCCTGTCCCAAAGAGTGTGTAGTCCAGGACAAGCTGAAAGAAATTCAGATAGTAAACATAAAATCTGAGACAATGTTTTTCAGTGTGTTAGAGAAAGTATAGCAGAGTCTACTTGGTTTGCCCTTTTATTTTGCTAAGTAAGTTCTTAGGTGTGTTAGATAGCTTTTTGGACATTGGTGGAGCACTATTCTTAAATGCAAGGACCAGTGGAATAAAAAGTACACAGGTGCTCGTTTGAAAATAACATACATTCAGTACAGCTTGTCATACCTCCTTAGAGTAGCTAAAATTGTTCATAAGGAATCTTATTATGGTCTCCTTTCAATGTATTAGTTACCTTCATCTTATTTTAGTGGTCAGGAACTTTATTACAAAATGACTTGTTGATTAATGCATTCACATCCCCTGTTAACAGGATCTCTAGAGTCCTGCCATCCTTAATGTTGATGGCTAGATGACTAATAGCTTTGACTGTGAGGGTGATCTAATTGTACTTGCATACTTGAGTAAAGCTCAGGGACTTTTTGAGTATGTAAGACAGGAGGAAAATGGCCCTGAGAGAAGAGAGAATTCTGACTTGTTCAGCTATAACTACTACCTGAAACAACTTTCTGTAAATTATGTATCATAAACTGTAGTAATCATTG
>JMFS01020512.1:0-10544 GCA_000699545.1 Podiceps cristatus
TAAGGTCCCTTCCAGTCCAAACCATCCTATGATTCTATGAAATTAGCACGAAGAAAAATACTAAAGATGAATGTGATGAAAGCGAGGTCCAGCACACTGGAGGCAGCTATTGTGCTTCCTGCTCAGCCCATCCTGCTTCCAGGAGGAATTGCAAGCATTCCCACCGTGTAGGATTTGAGATGACACCTGCATTCTAGCCCGGGAGCCAACCTGGCTCCATGCCACATATATTAATGTCCTAGCCATCAGATTTTGTTCATTTTAATCAGCCTTCCAGTCTTTTTGCCTGCATTTAATCACTTTAGTGCTACTTTCTAATAAGGAAAAGTTTTGATTGCCGACACAGTCCACAGCAGCTGCAACAGGCTTAGCACATCAACGTAAACAACTTTAGTTGTTCATTATTTATGGGGTAAATTTTACCCAAAGTGACACAAAGCTTCTCTAGATTTAGCTTGCCAGCACATCACAGTCAGGTTTTCTGCTGTCACAGTCATCTACCACAGAGAAAATTATTGTTAAAAATGTATCAGTAATAGTCCCCGAATATATGCAATGTTAAATAGCACATTGAAGCCTTTTTTTTTTTTTTTTTTTTTTTTTTTTTTAAAGGGGTGCTTCATTCTTTTTTGTATCACTTCTTTTAATTGCAAAGGGCATATGGCAAATCTGCCATGTGTAAATGCAATCATAAAATTTTCATAGATACCAATGTAAGTAAAGGTTTAATCCAGGGGGACTAGTGTGATTATTTTGGCAAACAATATACTGCAAAAAATAGGTTTTAAATACAAGTTCAATTTACCAATTTTTTCCAACTGTAAAAAAGGAATACAAAATAAACCATTTAGGCTTTTTGTTTCAAATGACCTTTCTTAAAAAAAAGAAAAAAAAAAAAAAAAGTTTTAAAAGGGTAAACCAATAAGAAGATGGAATGAAATATTTAGTTTCATGAAAATTAAATGTTTCAGGTCAACCCATAACATTTCCAGACCAGAAACCAAACAGAAATATCCTGTAATCCCACAACACTCATGAATAATACTGAAATAGGTATGGGTTATAAATATGAATAAATTTGCAAAATGCGACACCATGCTATTCTGAATCCATTATCTTGATTTACAAATTGTAAACCTGCATTGGTGTTCTATCCAGATTGCAGTTTGGCTCAAGCCTAATGCAACTTTCCGTTGAAGTATTTGAAGAGCTTATTATAGCACAGCACAAAAAAGAAAGAGCCAAGCCTGAGTTTCATAAAATTATTTTTAGAGCAAAGTAAGACTAATGGTTTATGATGGCCTAAAAAACAATTCTGCCTGACACTCTGCCTGTTATGGCTTTACTCTGGGCTGCTAGTGAGAAATATTACTATTACCAGCTGTTCATGAAGCCAAACACACCTAATATTTAGCCCCAGAAGCTATCACTGCCCCCACAAAAGCTGTAACCATGAAAGGGTATGAAATAGCATCAAATCCACTCAAAACCTACCTCCTGCTGCTGCTCTCCAATACAAGGAGGTGAAAAATCCTGAGAATCTTGGAGGGAAAGCACTAAGGTATCAGTAGTGGCTGGAAGACCCTGGACAAGACAGGGATTGATTGCAGGCACAGGGTAAGGCACAGACAACTGGGGTGTGTAAATATAGGAGGAAATATGTCTCCTTGTGCCTCTGAGAAGGGATGCTTTATTTCACAATATCGAAGAAGCAAGCTTCTGCCAATACAGTATAAGAACAAAACATATAGAAGGGTCCTATTTCAAGAATACCTTGCTAAATTATAGCTAACAAATAGACAAATGCTTCTAGAAAAGCCAGCCTCCATTCTTATGAAAGTATCAATGGCACAATAGAAGTTACTATAAGGATGGCATATGGTAAAAAGAAGGAGCTTAATGCAAAGAAAATGCTGTTAGGAAACAAATGGATTATCTAGGGAAGAGCAGTCGGGACTCCACTGTAATAAGTTGTGATACACTAGTGTGAAGTTGATGTTAGAAGAACTCAGACCCACGCAACACTGACTACTTTAAAAAGTACAGAAAAGAAAATCCTTTAAATATATAAACTGTAAAGAAATACTGTGGGCATATTTCAAGGGTATCATACGTTACAGGAGAAAATGTAGACTTGAAAGACAGAAATACGTGAAGAAAATTTTACCTCAGCACCATCACAAAATTACTCAGTGAAGGTGAAATCCTGCCCAAGTCCACCACCCACTTCCCAAGGAGAGACTGAATCCTTCCCTCTGGCTCGGCTCACAGCACAAGATGGGATTTCTGTCTCTCTCCAGTTTGTCCCTGCAGTGGAATAAAGTGAGCAAGGGTTTTGCCTGAAGTCTTTCTGATCCATGTCCTACTTACCCAAATGTACCCCAACGCTCACGCAGAACTGGTCTGATATTTAGTTTTGTCATAGGCTTCAGGAGGTAGTAGAGGCTCCCCATTTCATGTCTGCCTTAGCCATATCCAATGCATTGTACTGGTTTCACCTTGCTGGAAACCAGAGCCATTTAGTCAGAAAGCGAAAGTCATTCTAAAAGGTAAACATTGTCCTGTAAAATATTGCAATGCACACACCACCACCTCTGGTGCCATTGGATGGTTGGCTAAAGACGTTTGTAAGAAACACTGTGCCATAACATACCAATCTTATTTCACCCCTTAACAGCTCATTAGACATAAGAAAAGCAAAATTCAAATGGTTTGGTCTTGCTGTGAGACAAGTCAATTCCATAAAATCTCTGCCTGCCTGAGAATGAGAAGACCAAGAAAAACAAATACCATAGGTAGCCTGGAAACTGAAGAGCCCCTGGGGAGCCACTGAGGTGGAGTGTCATCTGACAAGGCAGCAGGAGAGCTCGGGGGCTGTAAACACGTACCAAAAAAGTTGGGAAACAATTGAACTGAATTCTGGGCACCCATGGAGAGCATGAAGTAATGGGAACCTCAGAAGGTTATCTAGCTAGGAATGGCAAACAGCAGCAAAACAGAGCTATGGCAACAGAGCCCAAGGGTGTGAGCTGGGGGCTCACCAGGAATATCACGCTGTAAGGACACACAGAGGCCAACGGGGAAGCAGCCTTGTCCAAAACGAATTATTGCATACAGGGGGCTGGAATCACTCTGTGGGTTCTGCCAGTGAAATTCGGGCTTGCAGTTTCACTCCTGTCTCTTAGGGCAAGTCTACATTGAATATTTGGCCTGAAGCCTGAGCTCAGGGGCTTTGGCCTGGCAAATCTCCTGACTGATCACTGTTAGAGTCCAAATTAGCACACAACCGGCATGCCTCCCTGCTGAGAGCCGAGAGGCAGTAAGGAACAACTTCTTAACCCCCTTCTCGGCTGGGATGAGAGTCCAAGTGTATGAGTGCTCCTCCTCAGCTCCAACGCAAAGTCAGTATGGGTTAGCCCCAAGCCCTGTAGCCCAGGGCAGGGCAGAGGGAGTGCTTTCCTTCCATCAGGTAGAGCCAAGGCACCGAGGAGCTGGGCTGTACTGCCTCAGCTGCTGCTCTCTGCTCTTAATGCAAATTTCTTTGTTGACGTTGCATCAAAACATCTGAGTACACCTCAAGTTCAGAAAGGCCTGATCTTTGCTTCTCAGAAGAGAAACCTCAGTGTCACTGACCAAGCTGAGGGCAATGACACTATTTATTTAACAGCGTAGACAGTTGGTAAATGGCAACATAAACATTGATTCAGGCCCAAGCCAAGCATAGAATGCAAACCTGGCCCGAGTAGGGCCCAACTTAGCAGCTATTTTACTCTGCTAAGAAAGCAGAATAGCAATTAAAGAGGGATGAACTGACAGTAGAAAAGCACAGCTAAACAAACGGACATGTCTACAACACACCATTACTGCCACAACAGAGGTAGTACTAAGCAAGCTTATAAATACTCCTCAAATCACAAAGATACTGGTTGGGCACAGATATTTAATTCATATCAGGATATAGCACAGCTGAATTAGCATTGGCTGCTTCCCCAAACTATTTAATTGGGTACAGTGCCCAGCAGCAAAACTGCACACCTTACAGACTTTCAGAAGGACCCTCTGCAACCTCCTGCTGCATTTGCCTTCCCTTTTGACGTTCTACCATACAAGTTAGCAGGCAAGAATGTTCCCAATAAAAAAAGAGCAATAATTAAATGTGGGTAGACTGCTGATAAAATGTAAATTTCAGAGTAGTGAATTTTTCCAAAGAACCTGACTCCAAGAAACACAGCATTAAAAAAGGTGTTTGATAAGTAACGTGACGATTTGAATCTGGTCAAAATGCATCTTATTTCAGGCTTTAAAGGGTTGTAATGACTGTGTGTTGGGTATTTACTGAGCAAGAATGACTTGGTGAATAACAGCAAAATAACAAGCCAATTTCAGAAAATCATGATGTTTGCACAGGATTAATGAACAGAAAAGAGGCAAAAGTAACTAAGTTTTTTTTTTAGAAATTATTCACTCAGCTCTAGCCATGATAATTAATTACAAAATTAACAGGCATGTGACAATAGACTGATTAGTTTATAATGTGCCTACCCTGAAATACAATTAATTAAGAAAAGAGAATTGTGATAACAAGTAGCCGAGTTGTACAATGAAATTAGATCTTGTCTTTTAATTATAAGAAATCCTCACTAGTCTGTCCAACCACTATCCAGGCCAATCACTACACTGTAAAAGAAGAAACAACACACTTTGCCTAAAAAGGGTATAGAAAATAAGAAACCTTGTCAAAGAATACATACTGAATCTACAAATAGTGCATGTCTTCTTTGACCCTGGAGATTGGGTGTTAAATACAGATATTATGGATCAATAACAATATTTTAAGAATAAGAAAGCACTATACCTGAAGCTAGCAATTGTGTTTCCACTTCCTATCCCCAGAGCAGACTGCAAGGAAGTGCGGTAATGATGAGAAATGTGTCTGATAGAAATTAGATCTGCTGTTATTAGCTAATGTACAATACCTCATGCCTCAGTCCTGTTTAACCAATTAACACATAGCAAGTTATGCCATGATGGTTTCTCTTGTCAGAATTAAATGCAGCTAACTACATCACTTTCATATGAGATGTTGGAACTGGCTTGACTTTTCGTTAAGACTGACCATCTACTCAGTGAAATTGGAAAGTGCTGGTGGCCTTTATTAATTCGTCAGCACTCACATGTACAAAGTATGAGGGCTAGTTTATAGTTTAACCTTACCCATTTCCTCCAGCAGCCTTTATGGATCAAAGGAGACCCCAACTCAGAAAACAGTTAGGAAGACTAAAGACATCAGGAGGCTCTACAGCAGTACTAGAACAGCCGGTGCAAAGAGCTACTGCATCTCAAATGAGCACGGAAAACAAATTATTAGGCCCCTTTTCTGTGTTTACAGAGGAAGAATGATAGGGAATAAACCCAAATTCAACCAAAGAAATGTCTATTAATACAAGCAAACATGCAAAAATATAAAAAACTCAGAGATTAGATTCTGTTGTGAGTTGGCTTTCTGGAAAGCTAAGAACTTCAAAATCATCACACTTATTAAATGAAGTCATACTGAAATAATACCTGTATGTTTGGTTTTTGGAGAGAACAATTTTCACATCAAACATGATAAAAATGAGAAAAGGGTCATTTAGACACTGATCAATGGACATGACTAATAAAAGAGCACACCTCATTTTTCATTTCTTTTGACATTAAGAGTCTTGTGACAAGCATCTAGAGAGAGTGTGCACTCTATCAATATTATCTGATGATGATGATCCTTCTTTGATAAATGCATGAACCGAGAGATTTGGGTATTTCCATGGCAACTTTAAGTCTTTGTTTGTCTAGTAAAGAAAAGCATCAGGAATATCAATGGCAGATCAGCTTGCTTTACTTGCATGTAGGAAGAAAAAGGGTTGGAGAGAGAGTGACAAATATGAAGGCTGTCATACTTAAGATACACATTTTTAGTAGTGTAAATTGGTTTCTAGCTACTGTGAGTACATCACAGTTACATGTTCTCTGCTGTATGCAACTTAAAACTCCCATCCATTCCCTGACCACTAATGTAAAAATTAAAGATGTGTCTTAATTTGCTTGTACACACTCAAGTATAGCTCCAAGACTTAAAATGCTAAGTGCTTGAAAGAAAAAGCATCATGGTATCATCAACTGCATCCCAAATCCCTGAAAACTCCATGTTATGGTCCATTAGCTGCAGCAGTGAAGATAAAATTGCTGGCTTCACTGTACATTGTGCTTAGGTAAAGGTAAATGAGAAATATTTTCTACAAAGGAAGGTCCAGGCTTTTTTAAGGGTCAGAATAAGTGATGTATGAATGATCAGGAATAAGAAAGCATGCAGTGATTTCTTTAGGAAAGTTTGGTTTTTACTTAGAGCCAATGTTTAATAAATAAGACAGTTACAATAAGCATGTAACGGTACAAGGGCTCTGGAGGTACAGGGCAAATGGGACTGTGCACATTCAGAGCCCATGTACTAAACTGGATCACGCCCCACAGTACAAACTTTAATCTTGCCATATATAGCAACAGTCTTTGGCCTTGCCGTAAGCAAAATTTTATCTTTAGCTACTGAAATGTTCCAGTATTTATCATTCTTGCTGTGATAACATTCTGTATGTGTACATTTCTTTTGATGGTTTTTACCTGAATAAAAGGGTCCTAGTAAATTTTAATTAATTTCCTGGTGCTGTGTGATGAGCATGTTCAGATGATTCTATTAACAGTGTTGTCTCTGATTTGATAAAGGAGACATACACCAGGCATATTTATTTTTTTTTTAAATGGTATTTTCTCACAGTTTGCCTTATGAGTAGGTGAAAGCTTGGAATAAAACCCGTTCCTGCCAAATTTTCAGTCCTGCTCCTCATCTTATTTGTTCATGAACCGGATTAATTATGAACGGACTCCTCAAGGATATGCTTTATGGCTCTTGTTAGTTCATTTTATAGTAATACTTTTTTTTTTTTTTTTAAATACTTAAAAAAATAAATGAGGCCAAGATGTTCAATGGTTTACAATGGCATCATTCTGATAGGCTTCAACAGAATAGAGATGATTTAAACCAACTGCTGATTTAGTTCATAAAGGAACTTGAACAACAGGTAGGAGTATTAATTACACATTGTGAAAAATTAAAATCAAGTCCAAGAGCTCAAATCCTTCCCTTTAAATCCAATAAAAAGAGGAGCCTGCTTTAGGTACGTTTTATGAATAATGACTTAGCAGACTAGGATAGTACTTGCGCTGCTGTGGGTGATCACGACAGCGTATTATCCTTGGAAAAATAAAACAACACATCATTGTACTCTCTCTCCAGCTCAAGAGAAGGAGGGAGTGCATTAGAGGAAGTAGTCTCTGGTTTAGTGGAGAAAGAATCCCCAGATTTCAGCTCATGGTTTAGAGGCTGCCTTTTTTTTTTTTTTTTTTCCTACCCAATAGCAAAAGTGTACAGATTGTTTCTAGAGCAATAGATCTCTCTCTTCCTATGTAAATACACAGAATATCTGGAGAAGAATCAGAGTCATTATTTCTCTCTGACCTAGAGGAATATGAAACAGAACGGTTCTGAAAAGTGGGGAGGAGAGAGACTACTGATCCTCAGCCTCCCAGTAGGTTAGAGCCGCGGATGGAACGCACTTTGAAACACACATAGGATCTGATTTCAGTTTACACCACAGGGCAAGAGCTCCACCCAGGACAGCTTTACAAAGCAAGCTAAACGGGTGATCTCCTTATTACTGCTTTCCCCCCTTGCCTTTGGAACTTGTAATGGCTGTGCAGGTTTTTCCCTCACATGTGTCACTGAGGTTGCTTCTTTCCCATTGCAATTACAGGGTAAGTGATTGCAGGGAAGGATTTACAGACCCACTGCAGTTTGGGCAGAGCCTTCAGTTTGCTGAGCCTTCAGCAGGCTCTCGCAGATCACCAGGTGTTTCGGTTCTGTCAGAGCACAAGCACCAGCAAGAGCTCAATGTGATGCAGTAGCAGAACAGTAAGTGCCAGGGGAGCTTTCAAACGTCTGTCAGAAAACAGTTAGGCACCTCCCTGATGCACGGGAAGTAGAACAAGGAGAATTGTGGTTTGTGGTTCAGGAACTTAAATTTGTATTCAAAGGGATGCGCATACCCTTCAAGCCACTGCCAGTGGAAACTTAGGCCCTTACTTTGTAAAATAATCCTAGACAGACCAGAAGCAACCTAGTCATTTTAGTATACTACTTTCACCCAAGCAGATTTACCTTGCTTACACCAAAAGGAATTCACACCCATCTATTTGTCCTGTCAGGCGTGTGTCCTTACCACACCAGGATATAACTGTTTGTTGTGTCTCTTCCATCTCCTTTTTCTGAAGCTGTTGTGGAGGCATTTCCACCTACCACTTGGACTAAATTAGAAACACCGTGCTTAGTGACAAAGAGGTAAACTGTCTGCTGTGGACCCAAAAGCTTTGCTCAAAGGTTTGTTCAAAGTTTGCTCACCTGAAAGGATAATCCCAATTGATTCAGCTGTCAGTGAATACTTGGTTATTACAGCTGACCACTCATTATTCCTTTGGGTGTTGTTAGCCCTGATGGGCCACCTATTCCACCGTAGGGTAGGTCTTTGAACTCTGAAAAATCCTCTTTGCCTCTGCTTCTAACCCCTGCACGGTGGTTATGGCTCTTCTCAAAACCTTTTGTGGAGTTTTGCCCTAGGGAGCTACATTCTGCCTGAAACATCTGTATTGCTTTTTATTGCACAGTCAAATGAAAATACTGCCTGTTGTTCCAGAGAATGACTTGGATTCAGACTGTAGGCTTCATGGGTCTATGATACTCAGGGGGACGAGCTGAGATAAGCAAAGAATAAACCATTTTAGCTGAAGTTGATGAAGTGAACCCTGTTCACATATTTCTGTGTCTCCCAAGAAGGCCAACCTATCTGCATTTATGAGTTCTTCATGAAATGACTCAGACAGGCTGGGGGGGAATAACTTCATACCATCACGCTGCTGATACAGACACTATTACCATAACGGCTGTGAAAGACAGGGCTCTGTTTAGCAGAAAATTTCCATCAGCTCAATTAACTGCTGTTCAGTAGTCCCTGCAGATAGGATGATAATCAGCAGTTGTTGCTGGAGACACAGGACAGTTCATGCACTTACAGATCTGTTAAAACTGAACACAAATATGAGTAGGCAAGAGAATCAATCAGATTGTGGATGCTTCTTGGAGAATAAACTTTTCAAGATGTTACATAGTGATGGATATTTGCTAAAAAAATAAACCAGTGTGTGCACTGTATAACTCATATTAAGCTGCAGGAACATGTCCTCATATTCTTTACTCAGAAAAGTCCAGACAATCATGTCTCAGCCTGAAAAACTCTTAGAAACAGTGATGAAAATGATTTTCCATCATCCAAAAAGTATTCACACCTCAGCAAGAAGCTAAGTAAGGACACTGTTCTGGGAGTGTCCCAGACACTGAGCTATTGTTTTTAATCCTCTTACTTAAATATGTACAAGCACAGAAATCTCCTAAGGTGCTTAGGGTTGTATTTGACAGAAACAATCCATGCCTGCACAAAGGTAAGGGAAAAGGAACTATGCAGACACGCCTGCATTCGTGAGCAGAGAGAGTTCACGGGCTGGGTCAGCAGACTGCACGCAGGGACCGGATCAGCACGCAGGGTACCGGCATCCTGCCCGCTTCCTGACAGCGCGGCTGGAGGAGTCTCAGGAGGCTCCTGCACTCTGGGTTTCGGCTCCCACGAGGCACTGGGGCCTCACGTGCAATGCTAAGCTGGCCTTTCCCGGCAAATCCACTCGAGCCACAGCATGGAGGGAGATCATCCTATGAAGCAGATCCTAGACAAACAGCAAACTCATTTATTCTTTTGTGTCGTTTTCTTATATTTTTTTTATTTCTGAAAAGGGCCATCTGAGCCTGGCAGAATTTCTAATTGCAAACTCTGCTACACGAAAGCAGCCGGATCCACCCAATACATCACTGTTTTCCAGAGCAACTTAAACTTATCCTAAGCAAGGATAAAAGCACAGTGCTGCACATCTGTTTCCTTGTCTTCTTTCCCATTCTCTTCTTTTTCCCCCCCTCTTTCATTCGCCTTTTATTTTTCATCCTTATTCTTTACCTGTTGTATTTTTAGCTCCTTTTTGCAATTTCCCCTCCCTTGCCATCTCTAAGTCATCTTACCCACCTGTACTACTTCAAGAATAGTTTATGCACTACACAGCTACCCTGTAGCTAGTGCCATGTACATGGGGGCACAAACTTTCCTTTTAGGTGTTGGATTCTGCTTGAACTTGCACCAAAATAGCAATCCGGATTACTGGGATATAATGGGAGGAAAAAGTGAGAGCAAAGGCAGATGCATGACTTCAAATGGTAAATATGGTTGGTTGGGTGTTTGGTTTGGGTTTTTTGTTTGCCTTTTTGTGTGTGTGTGTGGTTTGTTTTTGGGTTTTTGTTTGTTTTCCAGGGGGGGAAGGGGGGACAGGACACAGAGGGGATTGATGGGGGGTGGGGT
>KL259672.1:0-11923 GCA_000699545.1 Podiceps cristatus
TTTTTTTTTAAATGCTTTTTAAGCTGTAAAGCTAAGTTAGAACAGATGCGAGTTTCCTCCTTTAAATTTATGATGTGAAAGGGAAGGATATTCAAGCGTATTCCTACTTTTAAGTTTCTAAAACGTTATTTCTTTTCTGTTGTTCCCCTCCCAGAGCTTTTTGCATCATCAGATTAAATTGGGTTTGGACTGATAAATGAAGATGACCAGAATATGAAAAGTTATTAGATCGTAGCTTAGACGATGCTCTCCGCAGATGTCAAGTTTCTAAAGCAAACAGAAAGCCCATTATATCTCTTTATTCCATATGGCTTTGTTTGCCAATGCATTTCTGATGTTTACACGAATAAATCAAAGTTGTTGTTTGCTCGAGAACACGGTACAACCTTGCGCACCAAAATTGCATCTATGAAAAACAGCAACCCCCAAACCAGCCCAGTAGTTCCCTAGTCGGTGTAACAGAGTGAAATACAATATTTGTTCCAAACTTGTGATTCTCCATAAAATGTGCAACTTGTTCCTTCTCGTTATTGTTTCAAATTAATTGTATTAGTTGCCACCATCTTCAGCTATTCTCTGTAACTTGCAGAGATTATAAAGCCTCTATTTTATTTCATTTTCTCTTTCATATGCTAAAATACTTCAAGTTGCTCTTATTCTTTCTCTTCCTAGTATGTTATTGCTAAGGCCTGATCTTCATAAAAATCACTGGTACTCAAACCTAGAGTGTCTGGGAATAAAATATGTGGATATACCAGGTCTAAACACTTAAAAAAAAATTAGAATGGGTTATACCCCAAGTCATTTCGCTGTCAGGAAGAATTAGCCCTACTTGTATTGCTAATGGATGATCTGTCATGCCTACTTGGCTTTTATCTTTGGCAAATCCATTTGCTTTAATGTTTTCGGCAGAATTAGGAGAAATGTAATTTACCTCAGTTCCTCAGTTTGAGGGGTATGTTTTCATTAGCCAAAATGAGTCACATGCATTTGCTTGACAATGATTTTCAGTGATTGCCGCTTAAACTGGACAGATGAACTTACTCCTATTCAGGCTGTGATAGCCCAGGATATTGTACGCACTGAACTCACTGGTGCTTGGAACTCCTGAGCTGCTTTCTCCTGTGGGTTGGGTTGTTGGTGGGGTTTGGTTTGGTGGGGTTTTTTTGGTTGGTTGGTTGGGTTGGGTTTTTCTCTTTCCTCATTTCCCTTCTAGTCAGACCATCATTTGATTTTACTTTTAGTGTATAACTTTATATGAATTTCACCCTGAAAGTCACGGGTGGGAAAGGGAGTTGTCTCTGTGTGTTCTCCCCACTCGAGATGGGTATCTAAACCCTTATTTAAGTATCAGACCTAAGCTGCTGGACCTCAGTTTGAAAGGCGTTTTTATTATTAAATGTGACCATAAATTGATAAGTCCTGGATCTGTGCATAGCTTGGAGGAATATTATAGGAGTTAATTTATTTGAGTAGGATAGACTGCCAACTGGATTTTTTTTGTTTTTTAAATACCACTTGCTTATAATTGCAAATATTAGTTTTGCGTACACTCACAGCTTTGACAGGTGAGGCTTAATACTTGATTCCCCTTAGTTTTTACTAAAACTATAGGGGAGAAAGTTGTATGCATTTAGGATCACACTTAGGGTAATTGTATTCATAGTTATTTCAAGAAGTCTAGCATATTAGCGACGTTGGATGGGCGTCTGCTGCTGGAGAAGTACAGTTTCACATTGTTGAGATGTGTGACACTAATTCCTATTTATGTAATAAAAGCTGAGTTGACAACAGGGGCAAGATGAGTCGTTATGTCTCGGAGGCATTAACAAAATCCCTGTGTGCATCGGGTTCCAGTTTAGAAACCAAGCTGTCGTACGCGTGATGATCCCTGGCAGGGGGAGGAACGCGGTGAAACTTCGGTGGCTCCGTCCTAGGAGAAACTTCGGTGGCTCCATCCTTTCAAAGAGAAAATGAAGTTGGGTAGAATCTCCGACAGAGATTCTTCAGTGGTAACTACCTTGTGCTCTCGCTGGGTGTTGGGAAGGAACGTCTCTCACCTGGGCGGGACCTCCCCGTAGAGGATTCCCACCCAAGGTTAACGTGCGGCGACAGGCACTTGCCTCCTCTTGGCGCATCCTTGGTTTATCTAACTCTGTGGGGTAAACCACGGTAGTTCTTAAAACACGTGCTCACACCTAAGCCAAAGGTTTTCTGTCACTTGGAACAAGATTCCATTTTACCAAGCGAGCTGGATTAATCAAGCTGGTGAGCGAGCTGTTAGCTGAAAGGTTTAGATCTGGTTCTTTTGTCCTGGCGGGCTTTGAGAAGCACTAGACCATTTGTTCTGGAGCGGAAAGGTGGCAGCTTTGCTGCTTTCGCACCGTAATCAATGCCTGAGACTCCTGCAGGCACCGGGTATTAACCTGTGGCAGCCTAGAAACGGAGAAAATAAAACGAACGTTTCTTCTCAAATTAAGACTTCTCACTCTTTCATCAATATCAGTTAAAAGAAGGGCAGGTTTTTATTACAGGGTGTGCATATGTATTTTTCAGAAGTTTTACACCTTTTTAGTTGTAGGGCGTCAGGGTGTTTACTTGCACGCTGCTCTTGCACGGCTGCTTAGCGCTGGAGATTTGATCCGTTTCTGAAAGCTCATTGATATGAGAGAAGGACCTTGTTCAGTTAAGTGTGGAAAAGGGTGTCTGTGGGAAAGACTTGGTAGGGTTGTCTTCTCTGGAAAGTAACGCTTGTTGTTAAAGGGAGTACTTTTGAAGAGACAGTCTATTTTCAGTGAATGAAATAAAGTTTTGTAAGCATTACAGTGTGCCTATTTAGTAAAATCGGAAAGGAAACGTGCTTCTACATGGAAATAGTAGAAATGCTACTTTAACAAATGTGCTCTCAAATATAGGCTGTTTAAACTTTTCTTTCTGTTTTATTGACTGTCATAAGAAACTACTGATGAATATATTAGTTCTGATGTTCATTTAAGCACTGTATGGGATCAATTCTTACAGCGCGTTTTCATGCCGTTAATGTTTTATTTTGACTGGTTACAATTTACAGTGAGGCCTGGCTCAACTCATGTATCCAGATCAAGCACAGACTTTAGAAACCAACTGTGCAAATATTGACATTCTTCTCCCCAAAGTTTAGATATTTTGTGTAACATTTGTATGTCATGATAGAAAATGGATGTTTTCCCAAGGAAAAGAAGCACCTATATGATTCTTCCAAAAGAAAAAAAAAAAAAACAAAAAAGATTGCTGACATCTTGAGGTCAAACCAGTGCTAATCAGATCAAATGGTGGAGCACAGGCCATTGACTTGGGCCAGGGACCAGGCTAAACGTTAGACGTGAATTTCTTTGTTTGCCTGTCATTTTGGCAGTGATCTGGTCAGAAAATATGTGATTTTCATTTTACTTTGTTTATGAACTTCATCTGCTTTGTTCATATACTTTGACTATAACCCTGACTGTAGAGCAAGGGCAAAGGGAAGCTGTGGAGAAAAGTGAGAGGTACTTCATTAGACCTTTGTTGTCTTATTTGGAGAGAGTCTAAGGAAATTCAAAACTTGTTGCTTTTTTTGGTAGGAAAGAGAACGTTAATCCTGACGCTTTGGTTCTTTCCTACTTTGCTATTCTTCTCTGCTCAGAGATGGAGAATCTTCTGTGCTGGCTCTTCCCCAGGTGCCTCACAGGCTGCTGGTGGTGCCAGCGCTTCCCCTCGCTCCGCGCGCCTGCCTCCGCCTGCACGGTCCCCGAAACCGCTGCTTCACTCCCGCAGGACGGTGGGGGCTTCATCCCAGCGCTCCTGCTGATTGCCGGGAAGGTGCCGGGGCCCTCTGGGGTCCTCCAGGCTTAATGTCTCTCCTCGCTTAGTTCTTATTCCCAGGTCCTTCTCCTTCCAGTTCCTCCACAAATGAACTTTTGCACAGAAGTTCATAACCTCCAGCATTTTCCGTTTCACAAAAAGTAATGTACCACGTTGGGGTTTTTTAACTCGTGCTAGTGGAATCCATGTTTGTGTTATATTTAATTCCCTTTACTTCCCATTGCTATTTTTGCTGTGCCTCCCGTCCCTCAGATGCTTGTATTTGCCTATCTGCCCATCTCCTCCGGGCGTGCGTCAGGGCACTATGCAGTATCGGCTTGATGAGCTCTGCCAGCCAGTTTGTTGGAGTCTTGGGCTTTGGCTTTGTTCATGGGTTTTGTTACTATCATAAAGACAGTATAAAGGAAATTAATATGAAGATTACAAAGAGCCATCATTTTAATGCTGAGAAACTCATTCATTAGGCTTTGATTAACAGACAAGATTTCTTGTAGTATTAACATAAGCAGTCAGTTTGTATGACAGTGTTGGTTCAGCACCTGAATACGAGATGCGCACTCAGTAGCGTGCCCACGTTCAGTTTTCCATCTGTATGTCGTATTACAGTCTTTTAATTTTTCTCCTATTTTTTTTTTTTTTTAACTGAAACAACAGACACGACTGGCGAGAAAACATGTATTTTGATAATCTCCGTTTCTTCCCCTCTCCCCCACTTTGGCCCCTGGCAGGAGGGAAAGGATTTGTTTGCTTGTTGCTATACTTGCATTCTTGGCACTGCTGCTCAGGCTGGTAACGAGGCGAGTATTAATGCTAGTCTTTTTAGGGTTTGAACTGAGGTAACTGGCTTGAGGGAAACCAAATAGTAGCTCTCTCCTCAGTACCACATTTGGCAACTGCACTGTTTTATGCATACTGTGTATTTAAAGGAGATATACTAGCAGTAAACAAGAATTCATAGTCCTCGATCCTCCTGGGCTGCTCTGTCCTTCATGATGCAAACTGGCAAGCACAAATATGCCATGGGTTGGAAAAAATCCATAGTATAGGAACTCGGTGTTTTCCAGAGAGCTTTTTTTTTTTTTTGTGTAAAGTTCACTTAGAGTCCATTTGCGGTGAGGGTAGGGTTTGCTTTATTCATACATGGGTGTCCTTCAGCTTTCCGGCAGAACCGAGTGGTGCCAGCTAGTGATTGACTAGAATTGTCTCTTGGTTTTGAAAAGTAACACGTTGCCCAACACTGCTTATTGGGGGTGTGTGTTTGTATTAGTAACATCGCAAAACTTAACGTTAACGCAGATGCTGATTCCCTATGTGAACAAGTTTGTACGTTAAGAGCATGCTCTTTCAGGATTGGGGCATGCTCATGGCGCAGAGTCTATTCTTAGCTCTTACTTCTTACTTTTGTTTGATTTGGCAGAGCTTAAAAATTTGCCAAATTATTCAAAAGAAACTGGAATTGTTCTCCAGATGATTTTTTTTTTTTTTTTTTTTAAACTCAGTTGCATTTTGGAAAGCAAACAACTGAAACGTTGCAAGGATAAATAAAGCAATTACCGTAGGAGAAGGATAGATTTGAGGTTTGCATATTTAGCTTGGTTAGATCAGGATTCAAGTTCAGTTAACAGCTGCGCTACAGATTTGTTCATTGTCTCACACTCTCTTCTAGTTTTGTGTAAAATACCACCATCAATAACATTCTTCTTTGCATGTCACGTGCATTGCTGTTTGCATATCACATAACCCCATACTGGGGAATACCGGAGCTGACATAAAGTGGGGAAAATACACTGGGAAACTCGACAGAATCTCTAGAGTGATGATGCATCAAGGAAAAAAAATCAGTATCAGAGAAGCTGTATGTAGCTGTAGAATAATATTTGTTCAGAGGCCTTGTTTTTACAATGGGATCTTGTCCTTCATCGGTGAGAGATATTGGCCGCTTCCGCAATGTTTTGGTGAAGTCATCATGAGCCTTTTGACAAGTTTCATGTAGATATGTTGCTAGTTAATAACATTACTAAGAAAGTTTTTGTTAATAAAATGGTAAGTCAGCTGAGGTGGAATAGCCAGCTGGATTTTGCTCTTTTTGGAGCTCAATTGTTTTTAAAAGGACCACAAAGATATCTAAAGCCATCTTATTCTTCAGATGCTTTGTCTCCCCCACCCCCTCCCCCCCCCCCCCCAGGAGAGAGCAAAATTGTTTTCTTTACAATTACTTCATAAAAATAGCTGAATAGTTTCAGATTGCTAGATCCTGAAAGAGGACCATAAACGTACCAGGCGCACTCATACCTAAAAGAGATGCTCTGTAAATCTGCCGAAATGAAGATGTTCATCAGTACTTCAGAGCCTAAGGGAAAACTGCGGGCAAAAAAGGGAATTAGAAACTTTACTGGGATAAGAGTGCCAAAAACGTTGTTTGACTGAATTACTTTAGAAATTTGCCTATCTAAATCAGGTGATTGTAAAAAGAAAATGGATATATTACTCCTAATGGTTGTCTAATGGCTTTTCAGTGTATGCATTTAGAAAACTAATTAAACATTATATTTAACTGATATAACAAAGTTGTTTGTGTTGCTGTAATGAGTGTTTTTTATAGGGTCCATTATGGCTTTCTTCTAAGTGAGACAAATTTCAATCTTGGATAATAAAATTAAATCTAGGGTTTTTTCCTAATTCAGAGACACTGAGTTTTCTGATACGGACGATTCCATTATCTGTTCTTTACATGTGCAAAATGGCAAAACTCCTGTTGACATCAGTAGAACAAAACTTCACGTCTCTCTGAAGCCCCTTAAAGCCTAGTTTTGCCACTGAATTAGAGCAGGTATCCGTTAGTCCTGTCAGTGCCATCCCAAAGGTGAGAGGAGACTTAGATCTCACAGTGGCTTAAAGACACAGAGGAGTTTCTCTGGTGTTGTGAAGAGCAGATGCATAAATTCAGGTAGTTCTTTACCCCACCGTTCCTACCTCAAGAGCTGAGACTTTCAGGTTGGCCCCTAGGAAGGATGTTGCAGAGCAGCTGCTCTGACTGCATTTAGAGGGTACTTCAGCACCGTTTGGCTTCTGGAGGGGTTTTTTTTGCCTTTGTTGGTAAGGTGGCCTTCCATATCCCATTATCTAAAAGCAGACGTTGAAAAGTAATTCTTTGCAAAGAGGAATGAAGGTGTAAGAAATAAGAATGGTTTACAAGATGTTGGTGGGACTGGGTTTGGTTCTCTGTTTTCATCAGCACGCCCTGCCGCTGTGTTCCTCAAAGGCCACCTACCAGGCCGAAAGCAGCCCTTTGTGTTGCAGCTGTGCGTTTGGGAGGAAGACACCAACCACCAGCGTTCCTGCTATTTAGCGCAGAACAGGGGGAGAGGAGGGAGAATTCAGATTAATACAAATAAAATGGAGCATAAAGTCAAAGAAAAGCTGTAGCTTATTGAAAGCATAAAGTCAAAGAAAAGCTGTAGCTTATTGAAATTTAGCCCATAACATTCCTCTGTGGCTTTAAACAGCTGATTTTTTAAAAAAATATTATTATTATTAAATGAATTATGTCTATTTGGATGGGAATACCCAGTGTGGAATGATTACTATGTACATTTATGACAGTCAGTCATCTCAAACTCGGAGGGGGTTTGAAACGTGCATGTACTCTAGGGCTGCAATCAGGCTTTCTTTCATGGAGAATAAAAACAGATACCGGCAAATCGTATGAAAATATTTCTAAATTACATTGCCA
Source organism: Podiceps cristatus (assembly GCA_000699545.1). Taxonomy (NCBI): domain Eukaryota; kingdom Metazoa; phylum Chordata; class Aves; order Podicipediformes; family Podicipedidae; genus Podiceps; species Podiceps cristatus. Next base: position 7,574 of record KL259672.1, read on the forward strand.
TTGCTTTGTGGTCTGCAAGACTGTAAGACAAAAGGGTGCTGTTCTTGAAATCTAAATAACAGGGAGGGGAAAGGAAAGGGTACAAAGACTCTCATCAGGAAAGGGCTTAAAGTTTTGATTTTACTAGAAAAGGGAGGAGAATTTCATTTTCTAGGAAAAAAATAAACATTCAAATTGGGAGTAGGAGAATGAGAGAGGATTTGGGTAGAGGGTATCGGCTGTTTTGATAGTGTCATTTTGAAATTGCGCTGTGATAACTGCGAAGTTCTGACAGGGCCTTTGGAGAAAGCATCCAACGATCATTACTAACAACGAAGTGCTGCCTTCAGCGCTTTAACAGAGCCTCCTCTGAAGGACTTAGGTATTTAGGCATATGCTTAGGTTTATCCCCTACCAGCAAAGCATTTTAGACTGGGACTGCTGAATCAAAGCCCTGTAAAGAATTGCACAGAATTTCCCGAAGTGAAAACTGGGGGAGTACATTCGGGTGCCCAGTTTCTGCTTGCTGCCCTTCGCTGTAAAGTTCCCCTTTCTCGGTGTGTACCTAGACTAACAGCCGTCATGTCTCTGAAATGCAGGTTTTCTTGGGGTGAGAATAACGCGTTACAAGTAAGTGTAACGTCTCCAACTTCTTTTGCCACCTGCAGAATGCAAAGATCCAGCCAGTTTGGAAGCAGCGCGAGTTATTACTCAGGACCGTAGGTGAGGGTGGTGTGCTCTGAGCTCCATGTTGCCTTAGTTTACAGTATCTAGGCTAGGAGGTTTGGAGCTAATTGGGATTTCTTTGTCCTACTTTGTCATCTCCGGGTTAGATACAGCGCTCCTGACCACTTTCCCAAGGTGACTAAGGTGCACAGTTGAGGTACCTTTCACTGACCATATGAACAAAGTTCTCTGTGTGTGTTCATGTATGTGCGTGTGTGTGTATATATATATGCCCATATTTATTTAACTGGATAGTTTCACTGAGTGGCCTTCTCAATAGTCTAACTTCCTTCCCTGAGTTAGACCGGGTACGATCTGTCCGTAAGTTTTTCTCTAGGCCTGTCATTTCCTTGGACTGTAAATGTTTGGCAACAGTTTCCGGTGCTCCGCTACCTTGGATCACTCGTGCTGCTTTTGAACTGTGCGTTATGTACTGGGTACCCCCTTTGTATTTTGATAGTAATAGGGTCTTTGGAAAGAGATACAGAAACAAATACAAATAAATTATGACTTCCTGTTACTGCTTTTGAGCAGTTCAGGGTAGAGGTTTCTCTAGCTGAGCCTGTGGATGTCATTGAAATAAAAAAGACTGAGGAAGATGATATTTGTACAATGACTCATCCCAATCCCAATTATGAAACAAAAAAAGCAAGGGGAGTGTTTAAATTTTGGGTTTGGAGATGTAAGTTTTAAAGAAATGAGGGGGGAACAATATGGCTCTAATATAAATTTTACTGCACATTTCAATTCAGCATTGTGGGCGTGCTTTGAATGAGAAAGCATTGTAAATGGTTTTATTGCTTTGATAAACTTTTGCCTTTGTGAAGATTGGATAATGTTGTCCTAAATTGCTCTGCTGGGGAATTTTTGGATACTGAGAGAGTTTATAAAATACACTTTCCAGATTCATTTGTATTTGAAGAGAGAGAGAAAGAGAGAAAATAACCCAAATATTTAAAACTTAGTTTCTGTAAATTCAAGAACAAGCAGGATCCTCTAAAGAGACTTTGATCGGATCTAAAGATCACCCAGAAAACCTCTGTAAAAAAGGAAAACACTTCTGCGTTTTTTTCTTAAAATATTGAGGCATTTAAGCAAGCCTGTTATTGTTGGGGAAAGGATCTTTATCTTCTTTTCTTAGATTTTTTTCTAATAACATTTGAAATGAAAATTGGACCAAAAGTTTCAGGGCAGTAAATGCCTAAAGAAAATAAGTAAGAATAGAAAACTAAAGGTTTTACTTCTTGCCTCTTTTGGTTTTGTTTTTGTTTTTTTTTTTTTAGTCTGGCTGCCACATACTCTAGTTTGTATTTTTATAATTTTTCCAATAATTTAGTAAAGCCTTGTCTCCTGGCGTCATGCAGTTAGGTGGGATTTTTTCACTTTATCAAAAAATTCTGATGTTTGTCTCTGCACAGGAAATCTTGGCATCATGGCATAGACATCCTAAGTACCTGACAATTAGAAAACAAATTAGAAGAAACTGTACAACACTCTACTTTAGCCTTTCAGAATTTGTTTGTCCACAACACAACTTCTAGGAGACAATAAGGGAAAGGTACGTTTTTAAAGTGTTTAGGTTGGTCATCTCAACCTTGGATTAGCTTGAATATAGTATTATGCGTGTCAGAGTAATAAGGAGACTGGTAACAAGGACTTTTACTTATTTTATAAAATATTCTGTTGCCAAAAAAATATCCATTTGACAAAGGATTATTTTATTTTGCTTCTTCTGTTAATCCTTGGTAGCAGTGATAATGTAAGAATTACCACATGGAGTTACACTAAAAGTCCATCTGGCCCAGTGGCCTATTTTCTAATGATGACTGGCAGTATCCAGCTTTGACCTTCATCCTTCTTGGGATGCAAAGGATAATAACAAGTAGTTTAGGAAATGCCAGTTTTGAAGAAAAAGAGAAACAATTGGCAATATTTATTCAAAAAGATAAGACGACTGAGAAAACACAGAGTTCAAATTTTTCAGTTTATGCAGAAGTATTATAAAGATGGATGGAATGGTGAAAACGGAGTAATGGTGGAAACGACACGTGGAGCTTATATCAGCGAGTAAGATTCAGGGAGCATTTTGGTAACGGAGCTACAGGAATCGGTTGCAGTCACTGTGGGATTTCTGTCACTGGGAGTATCTTAAGAACAGGTGGGAGAGCAATGTATTGATGTTGCTTATATACAGTTGGTCCCACCTTGGGTGAGTTTAGATGACCTCTGTTGGAAACTTTTGACTTTGTCTTCTTATGGTTTTGTGCTTGGGGTGTAAGAAAATCAGACAAATGCAGGCTTTGTGTGTCTGCTGAAGTTAATGCCTGGTGTTTGGTGAATCAGGGCTCTTTAAGAGGTCACGATAACTTGAGTCTGTGGTCAATGCAATTTGAGAGTTGATATCAAAATACTTACATGGTTAATCATCAACAGCTGAATAGATAGGAGCTAGATGCCTTTGATGACAAGATGAACTGCTGGAGTTTCTGGTTTCCAGAATATCCCCAAGGATATATTTGATATGCGGTGGTCTTTGTCTTTTTAAAACTCAAGTTCTAATGTTATGCTCAGTGTTCTCAAATCCCAGGCAATGAGTTGAGGACCTCACACTGGAATTGAGAATTTCCAGTTATGACCTTGAAAAAGTCTATGTACATATGGCCTAACCTTGTCACCCAGAAGAATAGAGGGAGTGCTGTTTTCTTCAGACAGAAAGGGAAATGCATTGGAGTGACAATTTTTGTTGAAGTTGACAGAGGATCTGAGGATCCATTTTCTTAAGAGTTAAACTGGATTTATGGTTTGGTAGGCAGTTCTTATTAAATGAGAATTTAATGATAGCAGGAAGACCACGAAAAAAACAGTGCTGGGATTATAACTCTATTGACAATATTTTCCGCCCTGAATCCTAAATTACAGTTGCCGGGACCAGTTATCTGTGACTTCTGCTGCTGAGAACTCTTCTCTAGTTTTCCCTTTTATCAATGCAAGGCTTTGCTAGATTTTAATCTTTGAAGAACTGCAGCTTGTATTTTTTCACTGTTGGTTCTGATTCACACTATCTTTCACTGCAATAATGCATTCATTTTAATTCCACATCATTTTCAAATTAAATGTTTATGTTTAAATGTGCTTAATTTAAAATAGGGTTTGGGGCATGAGCTACTTAACTGTTCTTGGTTGGCAGTGCTGGTCTCGTGGAAGGAACTGATAAGGTGTTTTACAAAATGAAACTATGAAGGAATATGGTGCAATCCTATAATGTTATCCTATTTCCCCTTCTGAGAAGATTTTCATTTACCCTATATGTGCCAGTGTGGCATAACAATAGGTTGTGTTCCATTCTGAATGCAAAATAGAGGTTGGAAATTGCTATGAAAGAGACTATTTCCCCTTTCCAAAGACTGAATTCAATCTTGGTTAGCCTTGATTTAAAGCAGAATTGTTACCCTGTCACCTTTTCTGGCATTTAGACAGAAACCTACACGTGTGTGGAACTGCCGTTGAAAATGAAATTGCACTGGACTACGTGATTACCTTTCCAAATGTCCTGATAAAGTGTGCAGACACTGTCACAGCATCTGTGATTTTTTTAGACACGTGATTTTTGTCTGGGAGGAATGTTTTGTTTGGATTTTATTTTTT
>KL259674.1:0-10614 GCA_000699545.1 Podiceps cristatus
GCTTCGTCGCAGGGTGCTGGGAATCGCCGGCAGGGCAGTTGGGGAACTGGGTCAGCCTGGTCTCTCTTGGCTTTTCTTTTTCAGAGTGCTACACTGTATGTACTGTGTGTGCGAGGTGCACCTGGCCGAGTTGGCATCTGTTGGCTACTGTAACGGGAGAAAATGAAGTTTAGCAGCGAACTGCTGCGGTCGTGCTGCTTCGCGCGCTGGCAGCGTGCTTGTGTGCAGGGGCAGACAGGATGCAGAAGTTGTATCCGCGTTTTCTGTTCTGTAAAGTGTTGCTTCAGTGACTCTTGCTCATCTCATGCTTCTTTCCTGGTATCCCTCTCATCCTCCTCCTTCCTTTTAGCGCTGTCAAGTGCTGCTGACCTTGTTCTACTCAGTTATACCAAAAGTCTTGTTTCAACCCACCTCCTTAAGAAATCTGTGTGCCAGAGTGATACGGAGCTGGTACATCACAACACGGACACTTTGTATTTCCTCTTCTGGTTTGTCGCTCACCGATTAGGAGGTCTGTCCTTGGAGGTGTTTCACCTCGTTTGCCCCTTCCTTCCCGTTTGGGTGCAGTAGGGCTAGGAATAGTGGAGAAACAGTAACTGCAAGCTTCATTCCTGAGGACTTTTTTTTAGAGCCGTGGTGTTATACCTACTTTTATGGAGAGGGCCATAGTATGAACCTCTGCTCATCTACAGTGGATGAATCTCTTTATGTAGATTGTATTTCTTGAAATAACCATATGTTGAGATGCACAATTCAGTTATCTTTCAGCACACTAACTCAGGTATTTCAGACTTGTTGCAATTTCAGGCAAATGCCTGTAAATTGAATATGCATATATAGAGATTTGTATACATATACAGAGAGGTAACCTCAAAACTTCGAATTTTAGCATGAGGCTTAAAAGCTGATTCTTTTTCAAAGGAAAACAGAGGTTCTGCTTTCGTCTGAGGGAAGGTCTTTCTGTCAGTGTGAAGGGTCAGTAAAGTTGCTGATGTAATCTGATCCTGAAATCCACTTCTGTCTTAGTGATTGTTCTGTTCCCAGCTCTTTCCAGTTCCTTAAAGATGCAATTCTTTAGTTCTATTTTCTCAACCAACTCTGGAACTCAGAATTAGTTTTAAACATCCATTTTATTTTTTTAAGGTTATTTTAAACTGAGGAAGGCAAGGCAGGAGCAAGGAAGACTTTGTAAAATTATGGAGGAGTATTTTTTCTTGTTTCTTTTGTGCTTTTCCAACAAATGGTAGAAAATAACTTGAATACTACCTAAGATCATGATTTTTATTTCTGCTGTTGCACAATAAGCAATGGAATTAGGTATTATGTTCCAGCTATTGAATCAGCTAGGAATCATTGCTTTTGTAATGTTACAAAGGTGTTTTGTACCGTATATCTATCCTAAGTTGTTGATGCAGATCCTGTAAGTTTGATTGTGCAGAGAATTGAAGGAAGCTTTTGTAGAAAAGGTGCAGAGTTTTGCATGTCAATGTTTTGCATGTCAGTAGCTCACCTGTTTTTATTTTTAAGTTGGTTTTTCTTTCCTTCTCAGATTACACATTTTTGTTAAATGTGGCATTGAAAATGCCTGAAAACACGGAGATAGCATTTGGAGTGTTAAATCACCTGTGGCTATCATAAGGAAGGATTCAGTCAATGTAGTTTTAATTCATGAAGTCTCCTCAGGGGAAGGGATTTTCTTTAGCTTTGCCTTGCGGAAGGGCAGAGAAACAAATACTGTTTGTTAATAAAGGATAAGAACAAGGGTCTAGAAGTAAGCCAGAAGAAGACATAAGCTTCATATGCCTCCTTCAGCAGCACAAAGAGCACACCACGTTTCTACAAAAGAAACATGTCTCTGCTTCCTCACTGTGCTGCTACTGCACCCCCTCTTCTTCACCTTGTATGTCAAGTTTGTCTGTCTTTATCTGTAATACCCCTGATGCATTAGGACACTAACTCCATATAAGCCTCTGTGGTCTTCCTTGCTTTTCTGTAACCTACCATTAATTTTTCTACCTGTTTGTGCTCTAGACCTTCCCAAGTGGGACCCCAGTACCATTACCTCATTGTATTCTTCCATTACGTGCTTCTTGACTACACGCAGGGACAGACCCTGTCCCTCTGACTGCCTTTTGCAGCAGGTACATGCTCATTTATGCTGTGGTTATGCTCTTGTCCACATCTAGTCTTTCTGCGCTGCTTGCGGAAGGATGTATTGTCCAGGGGCTTTTGCAGCTGAGGATGCTGGGGAGGTAGGAAAACTGATGGTGACTGCCTCACATAAAGGCACAGACCTTGTAGCTCGAGACAAATCTTTCACTGCAGGCAAAGTAGCAAACTGTCTTTGCTTCCAGCAAACTGTCACATGATTTATGTACCACAGTTTTGGGGAAGTTGTTAAACATAAACTAAAATGAGACTGTATTTGGAAGGGCTAGTTTTTGAAATTTTAATTCAAGACTTTCCAGCTTCCAAATTTGACCTGAACTAGAACACAAAAGATGTGAGATTTTTGAAGATGTGGTTCTAAAATGCCTGTGTATTCTGAACAACATGTTACAACTCATGAAGCTTTTAGTATCAGTTTTCTATCAGTATGTTTTCTATCAGAATGTTAGTTCATTAGTGTTTTTTAATTAAATAGATATTTTTCACTTTGAGATTCTATTTGATTATTACTGAATAGGGCTGAAAATACATTCCAGCTACTGAATTTCAGAACTTTTAGCCAAGTTGCATTAATGATCCCATTATAAATTTTAATGAATTTAGGGCTTTTGCTCTTTAAGTTATAGATGGAATTAAGAGAAATACCTATGCAGTCTTGACTCAAGTGTTGCAGTGTCACTTTCTGGAATGTGATATAAATATTTGTAAAATTTAGATTTTACACTAGAACAACCCTTTGTGCTTATATTTTCCAGCTGGTTTTAGTTCAGTTAGAGTATGTAAGACAGCTTTTGTCCTTGTTGGTTAGAATTTTAACATACATAGAATGGGCAGAACAAATATGGTCTCAGTTGGAGTTGTTTGTTCAGATGTTGGAAACTGATAGCTAGCTGATAAATTGGGAAAGTTTTCCCTTCTTTTGCTCTCTTAAAATGAAACAGGGCTGAGCAGTGAGTTCTACTAATTTAAGAGGTGCAGGTAAGATTTTTAAAGTGGTGTTTAGAAATAAATAAGGTGGAGATACGGGATTTTGAGGAGAGTTTTGGTGTTTTTTTTTTTTTTTTTTTTTTTTTTTTTTTTTTAAATACTGCTGAGCATGTATCAGTATGATTTTGCACTTAAATACTTCTTGATCAGGCGATCAATAGAAACCACCAGAATTGTGCATGATACACTCACCATAGAGTCTTGTTTTGCTTAAGAAGCTATTCTAGAATAGTAAACATCTAAGTCAGCTTGTCTACCTTAGTTTATCTGAGTAGTTAAGTGAGACAAGCTGAAAAAAAAGCTCCATTTTCCAGTGCATCATTCAGGTGTGGTGTTTGGTTGGATTTTTTTTTGTGTTTTTTTAAGTTATGAAAAAGCACATGTGGATAGATCATTTGTGTGAGTGTGTATACTTAATACAATAAATGTATTTCCATGAGTGCTCTTTATGCAGGTGTAGTGGATCCTTCTAAGTCTGACAAAATTACTAATATGAGTGTAAAGACAGGTTTTATTTGTAAGTAACCATTTAAATGGTTTCTACCAAACAATGAGGATGAATTTTTTTCAAAAACTAAAACATACAAGATAGATAAAAGTCCATATTTAAACTAAGATTTCTTGTGCGCAGATATAAACTGTAGTTAAACCATGATTCAATCACTTCACTTAAAATGAATCCACCCTGTTTAGTACAGTACAGGAAGAAATATGATCTTCTCTCTCAGCAGATTTAAATAATGTAGCATCATATACAGCAGCTTTTCAATATGAACTACGCATACTCAAATCCGAAATTTAGTGTACACTATGAAATGAGGATATTTGAGAATTTACAGGTATTTTGAAGCTATCTTTCATGTATGTCTCTTTATCTCACTAAAAGACAATTTTTGTTTTTATTATATATGACTTTAATATATTTTTTCCCGTAAACATTAAGAATTATATCACAGGCAGATTTCTCTTTTGACAAAGGTAACTTATAAGCAGAGAACATATTGTATGTTTGCATAAGCTTTTCCTTTGATGGTTGGCTAGGCAAGTAGTACCCAGGGCTATATATGACTGCTTATATTAGACAGCACTGGGAGTCATCCTGTTCCCTTGGAAAGCCTAGTAGGATGAAAGTTAGTGTTTAATATGTGGATGTAATTTTTAATAGCTGCACATTATTTCCTGAAGAGTGTTCTGAAATAACATGGAGGTGACTCCCAGGAAAGACCATGAAATTAATGTTGAGTTTAGCATTATGTGAATGCTTAATTCCTTCTTAGTAAATCTACCGCTTTTTTGACACCATGCAGATAGTGGAATTTTATTATTATTTTTATTTCTACTGATATTTGTTGATGAATTTGATAATGAATTTTTTTTTTTATAAGTAGATTTTTCAAACTTTTTTTTTAAATGATTTTGGAAAGCAAACCTCTATGTGGGTGCTTTAGGAAGAATGAACCATGATTAAATGCTTTAGATGACGATGTAACAGCTATTTTAAAATAACGAAAAATAATCAGGTTTGCTGTATGACTAACAATATTTGTCAGAATGGTTACCTGTATGGCATTATTGTCTGGACATTTTACCCCCCCCCTTTTTTTTTTTTTTAAAAATAATTTGGTTGGTGGGGCTCTGCAGTGTTATATGGAGCCTGATTATTCCTTTTTGCCCTGGTTAGGGAATTTATCCTATCTGAAATTGATATACCCATGTGACCAGGGGTTTAAATCTGGTTGAAGGCAGAAACCAGAGAAGACTTGCCTTAGTTTTGCCAGGAGATTCTTGGGGTGGGCTGGGGAAGGGAGAAGGATTACATTCTCAGCTGGAAATCAAGAAGTCTGTTTTTCAAGTTCTGTTTTGTGACTTTGAGCAGGTACTTAATCTCTGTAATTTGGTTGCTGATTAATACATTGGGAAAACTTCCCAAATTTTACTGTAGAATTAAAAAACCTAAGAATTTTTTTAAAGGATGCCTGGGTACCATAGTAGTGGCATATTAGAACAAAGATGCCTCAATCAAGAATTCAAGGAATGTCTTTTTATATACACCACTGCAATAAATACTTTTATCTTGTAAAGCTTTACGCTTTTCCTGTTGCGGTTCTTGCTTCATCTTTTTTTCTTATTTAAGAACTAGAACAGCTGTGTGGGTGTCATCTGTATTTACCTTGTTTTTCTGGAGAGGGAGGCAGAAGTGGTAGATTTATGACTTGATATGACACTGCTAAGAAGAATCAACTTGTATGATTTGTCTTCAAGGGTCATCATTCCGTGAGGAAATAATATTAAATCTGCTTTGATGTTAATTGGAACTTCCTTCTGAATACACCAATATTGATGGTGGAGCAGAAGTCTTTGGGCTCCGATGGGGAAAAGACAAATACAAGTGTAATTAAGAAGTGTCGTTGCCACTGAAAAAAAACATGCTTCTGAAAAAGGACTTTATTTCCTAACTGAAGAACAGTTTGTGATGATAGCATCTCTAGCTTATTTCAAAATCAGAAAAGCACAGTTCAAGTGTCTTTTTGTTGCTTTAATGTGTTGCTTTAATGATGCTGCTTTTGCCTAATCTACATGCATTGTCCACGTGGAGTATTTGAATTTGGAGTAATCCTCCTGAAGAGTAAGTTGTGACAGTAGAGGAAAAGTGCTACAGTCAGAAGCACTACTTGTACGTTTTTCCGTTTGCCTAACAAAACATGAAGTTTCTTGTGTAAGTGCTGAATAAGGACCCTTGCAGGAGATGCTCGATGAATACCTCCAACCAGGGGGATGAAGAGGTAGGAATTTAGGTTTACAGGATAAGGGAGTGAAGGTCATTTGGGACCAGGCTCCTCTCCCCTTTGAGCAGGTATCTATACATAGTGATTGATTGTGCCCTAGGAGCAAGCAAGAAGCATGTATGCTCTATTTCTTGGGTGTAACCATTTTTGAATCTTAAGAGCGGTAGCTGGTGAATTGAGGACTTTGGTTTCACGTTGGTAGCTGCAGTAGGAGCAGGAGCTCTCTTTAATCTTGTCTTGTGTGCGTGCATGTGCACATAGATGCAGAAGGAAGAAGAGGAAGGGGAGTTTGCTCAAGCACTGCTAGGCCTTTGGGAGGACAGGTTTCCCTGAAATAAAAGAACTACCATGTGCTGAGATGACAAGACAATCACCCTGTGGAGGCTATGAGAGCCAGATTACATATAGATTGTAGGTGCAAAGCTGATTGTTGATGTAGTAAGTACCCGGGCAAATCCTGAGTTTCTGGATAGTCTTTTTTCAACTTGTAGATTGATGGCAATGCTATGGACATTTTTGTTTGCTATAGGGAGCTCCCTTTTTGTCTTGTGTTCCTGGTCCCTGTCCTAGTCTTTTGTCTTTCTCCCTTTACCCTTGCATTCTCCAAGTAAAAAAAAAAATCCTGATTGGTAAGACCTTACCAGGGTTGGATCAATTTAATAGAACTGTGTGCTGCTGTTTAGAATTCAGGGAATTGTAGTGAGTTCAGGAAGTAATTGTCTGAAAGATTGCTATAGGCTTGGTAAATTTAGACATTACCAAGGTGAACTTTTCAGAATTTTCCTGTTTGATAATCATACCTGTTAAGATGAAGGGGGTAAAATAAGGACAAATAAATGGTGTTTCTGCCACGACATTCAAACCAACGCATGTCTAATCAGTCAGTGAGACAACTGGTCTCCAACTGGACAAAGGGAGCTATGCCTGTGTGATTGGAACTTGGTACTAAGCATTGAGCACAGATTTTGTGATTTAGGGGAGAATTCGTACCTAATTTTTTTCTTTTTAAACAAAAGTTGCTTTAAGAAGTCTCTGAAGGCAGGCTATCTAAATATGGAAGCATATAGTTTACAATTAAGTATCTTTCTTGATTGCATGTAAGCACTTCATACGCAAACATGAAGTCTGTGCATGCAGTTGTGTAATTACATATTCAGTCTTTGTAAGCACTATTTCCATGTGAAGGTGTTAGGGCCATATTTTTGTTCTTAAAATAAATGTAATTTCTGTTGAACATGGAAATGTTTAATATTAGAAAATGTAAGTCAACTTATTTTCTTTCAAAACTTGGTAGTTAAGTGAGTACACTGGCATTTTTTTTGCAGTCCTCAATGATACTTTTTTAATAATTTCAAAATAATAATTTACATAGGCAGTATATATTTTACACATTGTAACAATGATACAATTTTTCTTCCCCTCTAGGAATTGTGGTGCTTGGATTAAACAGATCTCATGCCAAGAATGCACTTAACAAAAATCTTTTAAAAATGGTAAGTGAAAAGAATAGGTTTTAGTATAAAGGTGAAGTATTGGAATTAAGTACTTTAAAAAGTGTTTAGTTATTCCCCTTCCTCCTTTTCTCTGTAGATGTCAAAAGCTGTGGATACTTTGAAATCTGATAAGAAAGTACGAACTGTTATATTCCGGAGTGAAGTCCCGGGGATATTCTGTGCTGGTATGCAAACTTAATTTTCCTGAGAAGCTGGAAGTCTGTATCGTATTGCACAAAAAAAGCCCAGATTCCAAGGAAACATGTCTTTTGTATGTATTCGTCTCAGTAGCAAACAAAACATTTTTGTATGGTTTTTCTCAATTGCTAAGAAAAACTGAATATCAGTTTTATTCTTTCTGTGTCATAAAGTATTTCAAAATATGTAATAGATTATTCATGGTGGTGGAAAATTATTTGATTGAGCTCCTAGGAAGTCTTGCATGTACTTCAGAATGAGGACCAAATAATGCTAGAGGCCATGTAAAGAGACTGTAGAAAGCTGTGTCAAAACCATATTTTAAATACATTAAAATTAACTTTTAATTAAAGGATCACACAGAAACACCGAAGGGCAGGGGCTGGAAGGGACCTCTGGAGATCACCTAGCCCAACCCCCTACTAGAGCAGGGTCACCCAGAGCAGGCTGCACAGGAACGCGTCCAGGCAGGTTTTGAGTATCTCCAGAGAAGGAGACCCCACACTTCTCTGGGCAGCCTGTGCCAGGGCTCTGCCACCCTCACGGTAAAGAAGTTTTTTCTCATAGTCAGATGGAACTTCCTGTGTTCTGGTTTGTGCCCATTGCCCCTTGTCCTGTCGTTGGGCACCGTGGAAAAGAGTCTGGCCCCGTCCTTTTGACACCCACCCTTGAGATATTGATAAGCATTGATAAGGTCCCCTCTCAGTCTTCTCCTCAGGATGAACAGCCCCAGCTCCCTCAGCCTTTCCCCATAGCAGAGATGCTCCAGTCCTCTAAAGAAACATACCTAAAATTAAAATTTGTTATGTATGTGATTGTTACTGCAGACTGAATGTATTCTCAAATTAAAAACCCAAACCAAAACAAAAAAGAACACACCTCAACCCACATATCAAGCAATACATGTGTCTTGCCAAAGTACTCAGGAAAACAAAAGCTCTCATCTGCCAAACACTGGGAAAACAGAATTTTTTCAACATGTCAAAATCAATTGAAGGAACCATGTCTTTTGTGGCTATCAAGTGAATAGTCTCCTTATTTTCAGATGTCCCATCCAGTTCATACTTTGTTCAAATTTAAATCTGTTTGAAACTGAAAACAGAAGTCAGTCAGTTTCTTCCTTCCAATATATGAATAGAACTGTCAGGAAAGAGGAGGAGATCAGTTCTAAAATCTTTTCTGATTATTTATGCAGTCATTAAACTTGCTAGCCACACAAAACATAATTAACTCAGTTTTAAATGCAAAATATTTTTCCTAATTTTATATATGTAACATACCTAAATACTTCTAGTTGAGTTTAAAATTATTTTTTCTGTTGCTTTTAATAAGTCTGTTTTCATCCAGATACAGTTTGTTGCTTATAAGACTTCTGAAAAGAATTGTCTTGAGGAGAGGGAATAATCAATTCAGCATTTAGTAATACATAAAAATAGGTTAAATATGCATATATTAATCAGCATATTTAATTTAAACATTGTGTCTTGTTTTAAAACAAGTTTTAAAGATCAGTTACTACTAATAATCTTCAGGGAAAAAAGTTAAAAAGCTGTGTTTTTTAAATTGTTGAAGAATGCAGCATCAGAGCAACACATGCAAATGGGATTTCAAGTTAGGTGTTATGTACCTCTTATAAAAAGGTGACCATGAGCTGAGATTTGTTGTCAACTGTTTTTTCTTTCAACTAATCAACTAATTTTTTTCTTATTTAATGTTAATGAATTTTATAGTAGTGTTATATAGGAAATAGGAGAGCAGAAATACTCATTTTAAAGGAGACGATCTCAGTTATGCTATTAATATTGTATTTATGAGCTCTGAGTACTTCTCCTGTATTCTACATTGACTGACTTTGCAGAGCTGTTTTGATATTAAGATTTAGCATAGGCATTGTTACCTGTTTGGCTAAAAAAATGGCAATGTAGAATATATATACAGAACTGACTGTAGACAAGATACAAGGATGTTTATGTGTGGACATTAGGAAGGGAAAGTATCCCTGAAAGGAGGAGTGTGAAAGACTAGGGCTGAATACTGGATCTTAAAGGAGGGAGTAGAGATAGGGTGTGGCCCAGGTGTCTGTAATTAAAAAAAAAAAAAAAAAAAGTGACAGGTAAAAGGAAATTCCTAAGAAAGGAAACCCTTACAGCTGAACCATTGAAATAAAGGATGTTCCCACAGTGGTAACTGAAATTCAGCATGAACCGGAAGACTTGAGGCAGAGTTTGTCATGGAAATAGGTAGAAAGAGCTTGGTGCCTGGATGTGTTGCTTCTATAGATGACTATAAGGTAAAGAGACTGAAACTAGAGAAAGCATAGCGGGACATGGAGGAGACAGGTAATGGCTTAGGGAAGTAATATGAAGTGAGAAACATATTGGGTGTAACAAGGCATTTTCTGGAGGACACTTAGGAAATTCAGTACAACAGAAGAAAACATTTTGAAACTGAAATGTTAAAGGACAATGCGTTGTTTCAAGAACACTTAATTTCCTTAAAGAGTGCATCTTGTGAAATGTTGTCACATTTTCTTATGCATTATAGTTCAATTCAATTAGGCTAAATGTTGAATGTTTGTTTTATTCTTTGTATTTTCTCAATTATGTTTTCTTGCTTGCATCTGTGGGAATGTATGTTTTTAAAAATACATTTTTTTATGATGATTTTTTGGACCACCATCTGATGTTTTACAGACCGCAGATTGAGAAACTTTGTCCTAGAATGTAATTCCCTTTTATGTGTGGAATGAAATCCAAGATCCTTAAATCTTGCCATTCGTCAGCTATCAACAAAAATCCGTGAAAGCCACAAGCCAAGTGTCTTGTTTCCTTCTAAGGGATAGTCCACAAAACATGACATCCAACTGTTTTTCACAATATGACAGTGTGGGTGATTGGAAGATTTAAACTCTGTTGATGACTGACGTGGATTTTAGTATGATTCTGAATTATGGAATTTTCATGTGGTGAAATGGGGGGGGG
>JMFS01020525.1:0-17184 GCA_000699545.1 Podiceps cristatus
ATAAATAAACCACCAAGAAACCTGAACTAGCTAGCAAGCTAAGCATACAAGAACAAGAAGGAGGCCAAATTTCCTATTAGAAAGGGATTTAGAATCCTATATCTTTTTCCATCCTAAGCCTTTTGCAAAAACCTGGAGAAAAGGTACTGCCGAGGTACCAGCCGGCTGTTCCAGCAGGGCTAAAACAGTACTGCAGAGCAATGAGGCTTCTGCTTATCCAGGTTTTTCCATGTCCTCTCCTTCACTGGGCTTTCTACATTATTATCAACTCAGCTTTAAAAAGTTGCCCACATGGTTATTTTCTTGCTGCTCAACAGACATAAAGGCAGCAAGTGCTTCCCACAGGCAGCCCCACTCCGATGGTTTATGAATATCATGGAGAAGGGTATCATCACTGAAGTAATAACACTTTGCTTATGTTCTTTAGGAAGAAGACTTCAGCCAAATGAGTTTTGTTTTTACAAAGGAAACGTCTGAGGTGTATTTACCCTTTCCACGCACACTTTTTAGAGCACCTGAAAGGGATCTCTGGAATTATAATAATTTCATGCAAGTGTTGCCAGCAGTGGAAAAATTTCTGGTGACAGAATTTAAATATTTAAATATTAAATTATTGAGTAAAAATAGCAAATGTTACCTCTAAGCAGGGATCATTTTGTTCAAGTTTTGACAAAAATTTCTCAGTCCGTACCATTTTAATTTCTGGACCCATCCAGTCCAACTATGTGCATAGATGGCTGATGCCTGCCTTTCTGTTGATGAGCAGGCACCTGCCTGCTTTGCTGGCTCATGAGTCCTCCCTGGTAGAACAGGGAAGAAATTGCAGGAGTTTACAATCGTCATCTTATCCCCTTTTGAATTTACTCAAGATCCTTTTGTAGCTGGGATGCAAGAACAGCACACAGACAAGCACTACCTTTTCACTGAGGTGAGCTTGCCAAATATTACTGAGAACTCCCTTCATCTCTCAAAGGTCCAAGCAATAATTTCAATCATCTTTTAAATACCACAACCAGTATAGGCTCGGGCATTCCTTGATAAAAAAATGCACCCTTGTTTTCTTTTGGTAGATCATTGCCAACTGATCATTGGCAACTACCCTATCATTTTAGGGTAGAAATCACTGTGATGAATTTCCAAGTTAGTGACGACGTACTTTGTTTTATTTAAGGACATATTGTTACTGTTTTTAAACATCAATGCCCAGCTATTATTACTATCTAGTGTTATTTTGATGTTCTTCTCTAGTGTGGAAGCTCACAATTATTTTGATGTTCTTCTCTAGTGTGGAACCTCACAACTGTGTTTACTCTTACTTGACCTGCACTTTGTTCCTTTTTTTACATACATTCTGCAGTGTGATTGGACAATATATGTAGATTCCCCTACACATCCACGAATATCTGAGCTCAGGATAGCAAAGGCATCAAACCACTGTAACAAAGGAACATCACGTAACAACAAGAGTTGAATGTTTTCTCATGGAATACCTTCCACAGCTTTTTTTTTTTTTTTTTTTTTTTTTAATTTCAAAAAGGTGTTTAATTTCAAAATGGGTATTTTTGACTGACAGGGTTCTCAAAATATTTAAAGATTAAGGTTTATTATTAAACAAAAATAATATTTTACTCCATCTCTCTATATAACACATAAGAAGTAGAGTTCTTTCAGTCAAAAGAAAACTTAATGCAGAGCAACTGCCTTCATTTTTTTTAAAACATTCCTGAGATTTCTCATTTAAAAATTCTGAATTGTTGAATTTTCACCCCTTTTTTGGTTTGGTTTGGTTTTTTTCATCCAAGCAGCGTTGGTTTCTGTGTAGAATGATAAATTTTGGTTCATGTACTAAGAACAGCAAAACAAAATGTAGTGTTACCACGACTATGAATTATATTACTAAGAAGACCAGGATCTTTCTAACATACTTCACCTACATTTTTGACTGGTTATATGACATGACAGATAATCATTTAAATGAAAGTCAATACAACTCAGCATGATTAAGTGACTGAACAGAAATAACACTGTTTTAAAATTACACGATGAAAAGAATTTCAAACGGAAAAATACTGACATATTTGTAGACATATCTACTGAAATATGTAAGCTAGGGTAAACCAGGATAGTTTAAGACATTCCACATACAAATAAGTGTTCAGAATTTTTTCACTGAAAAGAAACACAGTTTAAATAAGAAATTTGATGGCTTTTGTGGCTAAACTTATTCTAATAGGAATAAGAAGTCAAGAGTCTTTTGCAATATTAAATTATCTCACTTCAGAGTTTTTAAAAGAAGGGTCCATTTTTTGTCATTTTGAGATTGATTTACTTTTTAGATAAAAATTTCAATATGAAAACAGAAATCATCTTTCCCCCAGAGTTTTATCTTATGGATCATGAGATTTTAATTTTCCTCATAAAAGCAACTGTGATTGTGATTGTTTCCTCCACAACAATGAAAATCTGGTATTTGCCCAACTACATAAAAGTGCTCATTTAGCTTGAGCACTTGGCAGTTCATTTTCTACCCTTTGACAGAAATTGTGTATTTTAGTAATTTACTGGGTTCTATTTGATATCTAACTTCAGTGTTTCATCATTGCTGCCTTTGTTTCTCAGTAAACAGAGACAAAAGTGCTTTTCGTACTCCGATTTGAGGTAAATCATAAATTAGGATGTATTAATAGTTACATGAAGATAGTCCTGACAAGTACATCCCACCTTATAGCTGCCACTAAGCCATTGACATCACCTTTCACTGCATATTTGATTTGAAGATTAAATTATTTTAATTCATTGAAAAGTTACATTATTAAAATTGAAAAATTAAATGTGTGTGGAGGTAATAAATGGAGATATTGAGGATACTTTCTGTGCTTGGGTGATATGGTACCAACTGATTTCATAAGAATTTAGAAGAGTTTGAAAAACTACAGTGAAGAAATTCACTCAAGGCACATAAAATATAGCAATGTTGGATATTCATGCTTAGTCATCTTAAAGGGAATTAATTAGGGAGCAGTATCACTAACATACTGCTGAAATGGAGCTCAAAACTGCAGCATCCAGACTCAGCCATAATTTTTTTAATCAAATCTTGAACAACATTTTCTTTTTAAATACTATCTCATAGCAAAATCTCCCCTGATTTTAGGAGAAGGAACTGACCTCACTTTGCACACTCCCTGAATGACCTAGCTAGAAGCATTAAGGAAATAATCCCGGCTGCGAATGCCACATCAGCATTCAATATGCATTTTCTGGTTAGCTGGCAGAGGTATTTTGCAGAAAGTCTGACATTTATTGCAATGAGAGGGAAACACCATCGATTCTAAAATGTCAACACATTCCAGAGAAGTGTAAAAATATTTTGGTACAGAGAGAGAGACCAGAAAATTTCCAGTTTAATTGCGAGAAGATTGAGAAGATTTAATATCTGGGGGAAAAAAAAAAAAAAAAAAAAAAAAAAAAGAGAGAGAGAGAGAAAGAGAAAAAACAACCCCCAAAAACAACAAGGCTCCATATTAAGTAAGAATATCTCGCTGTAAGTATGATATCCCTAAATACAAGCTTTTAAATACACTGGGAAGTGGGCAACCTGACTCTGCATTTCAGTTTCTTAGAATAAAGAATTGTCCCTGACATCAGCATATTTCACAGCCTGAAGATACATTCTGTGATATACACGTATACGGTTATTCCTACAATTTTCAAACCCACAGACACTGATTTAACCCTGCAATACCAGCTAACAGGTCCTGCATAGTCTAGCTAGCATATACAGCTTTGGAAATTGAAAAGATGAATTCATTTCTATCAAACAAAGTCTAACGGAAACCCCCTAAAGCAAAAATAAATGCATAGGGGACTTGTATCAAAATATATAGAAAAATAGATTAAAAACCTTCATGGTTTATAAACCATGATATACATATATATATAACACCGTTTAAACCATGGTTTATAAACCTACTGACCCCATATTAGACTTATTTAAACTTATTCAGAAAAAAAAATGTGAAGTATCTGGAATATTTCAAACCCATAAACAGTTCTATGCTTTTTCTCGTCTTAAGTAATATATGCAAGTTTACTTTAAAAAGTAAAAGTATTCCCATGTTTTAAACTTTTTAAATTTTTTTTTCATGAATGTAGCCCCCAAAATATGGAGATACAGTGACCCAGGGTAACCACTGTTATTTTCAATTGCCCTTCCTTCATCAGCTCAAGAACCTTCTTCATCAACTCAAACCTTCAAACAGGCTTCTGAGTCTCTTGGGACACATGAGAGAAATTTGCAGTCTTGCAGCTGCTACCTGGATGCAGTTTGTCAAGATCATATTAAAAAACTATATTCACCTCATAATTAGATATATCATTAAACATACATAATTTTTAATGTAACCACTGGCCCATTACAAAAATACTCAGTCTCGTAACATCTATTCCACGGGCATCTTATGACACAGGTGGTAAGGGACCTCTAATTGGAGACATTCATTGGCATTACAACCTCTTCATCAGTCCCAGGAGGGATTTACTAAGCTCAAGTTAACTAACTGAACACAATCCCTAATATTTAAACAAGTTAGAAGCAGTAAATCTTGTGTCACACTATTTCCCACTGCTAAGCAGAGCATAAAATTACTGAGCACCTGTCAACTTCTCCATTGCAGCCATAAACTTCATTTTCCTCAGTATTGCTGAGAAAAAGCCACATTTACTTTTATAAATCCACTCTCACACTACTGCTAAGAAAACAGCTGCTTGATGTAACAGTCTGAAGTATAACTGAAATTTTTTATTGATGTAATTTTCTCAATTTCATATTCATCTGATTGGTTGTATCTTTACAAAACCCTACAGATAATTTTATGCATTCACATTGCTTTTTGGACCACTTGAACATAGCATAGATGTAAACATTATTACTTTTAAATTGTGTGTTCTGATATGAAGAATTTGATTGCACGGTAGGATGCATTCATACAAGCTGCCTGCACCTTTTCAGAGGATACATGGAGACTTGGCAATAATATTAAAAACTTTCCTTAACAACAACAACAAAAAGTCTGTGTTTTCCATATATTTAAATATTAAAAAAATGTGAATTTTAAATAACTACAATTACATCTTGTCCTTACACAAGTTAAAATGCATCATTCATTTCATGAATGTTGTTTAATTCATTATCTAAATCACTGTTGGAAGGAACGCTCCAGTGCTCTACAAGCAGGCAGCAGGGGAGGCTCAGGTGGGCTCTCTGCTGCGTGTCTGCCCCACAGAAAACCTTCAGCTATCTGCTAAAGGAATCGCTCAGAAAGCTGGTCTGCAGCTACTACAGAAAATCAAGTTTGGGATTTTCCTGGCCAGGGACACGCCTGCCGCAGCAACGCAGTGAAGCTGCCACACAGGCTCACTGGGACTAGCGAAACACTTCAGTGTTAAGCTCAGATCTTGTAATTCATAAATATACATAATATGACATTCCCCCTCCATCCTCCTTTCCCCAGACTGGCGGCTGAAGAAGAAAAAGAAAAAAAAAAGAAAAAAAAAAAAAAAAGACCAAACTGTGTTGAGATAAGCTTAGGATGTTCTCTCCTCCCTCAAAAATTAAATAGACACTGTAAGACTCAAAGTATCTAGTCTAGACAAATGAAATGGATAACATTTTTTCTCTACAGGTTTCTGAGCTATTTAGGGATGTGACCTTTCAGGTTTTCTGGACCCATTATATTTGCCTTAACAAAAAAATAAGTAAAACCATATACAACACACAAACCCCATTTAACCACCCTCCTTTTTCATTGTTTCTTCTCTAGCTGTTATACCTAAAAAATTCCTGAGCTGAATTCCATCAAACCTGGCAGGTTTATGGAAATAATACAGGCAGAAAACCAACTAAATTTTTTATTAATAACACAGTAGAATTCTGAGGCAAAATGTCAAAAATATCAATCTGTTGTACTATGTCCTAGAGCAGGATGTCATAAGCAAAATTCTTATAATTGATCAAATTCCGCCAAGTTTATCAGCCCTGGAAGGACAGAAGTACCAAGTAAGTGCTCTAAAGCACAAACTAATATTTTTATGAGATATATTCAGAACATAGAAGTACCATCACGTCTGAGCGTCCTTAGTAAACAATCTCAGCGTGGCTGACAGCATAGAAGAATTACTTTTCTTTCAGAGGCTTTGCACAATTTTTATTCCACTGAAAATTCTTAAAAGTCCTTAGATACTTTCTGAGTATCAGTAAATATTTCTGCTTTTACAAAGAAAAAGAAAACACTAATTTTACTCTCAGTTAAGTCAACAGAACATTAATTCCTATCCTGAATTGAAGTTAATTTTGGGTGTGACAGGAACAAAAAATAAGGAAAGAGAATAATTACTTTTTTTTTTTTTTTTTTTTTTCCCCAAAATATGAACATAGCTTTTTAGACAGGGATCCCCACAGTATGTGAAAATAGTGATTTAAAATAGAATCCTTCCTAATTCTGGGTACTATGGTGTTTTAACGGAAACCACTGTTTTCAAAGAGTTGGACAATGTCTTTGATAGTGTCATTCAATACTGGATATCAGAATTTTTCTGAACATTAATTATCACTGAGCTGTAAGTTACATCAGGGGAAATTCTCATAGAAAAACAACACTTGTGTTTATTCAAATAAGTCAATTTACTTCACCAAGTAAAATGAGCTTTGGCTCTTTGTAGTTCAAGCTTAAAGTCTGTCCACCAAGACTAAAAAAGATTGTACTGCAGTTGTTGAGCACTTCATCTGTCGATACCACAGACCTGTTGATCTACAAATGTTCAACATGAAGCTTATCAAAATGATAAGGACTGAGCAGGAGTCAGTCCTGCACTTAAGACCAAAAGAATAAAGAAGATATATTTGTTTATTAGAAAAGCTGCATCCAGAGATTTTTCTGGAGCTGCTGCTAGTATCATTCCATGTTTTGCAATATGGCTTTGAAAGATAAAAGACAAAGCTAATGAGTCTCACTTTGTCCTAATCTGTTCTCTGTAGCCATTTGAGTAATACAGTTAGTACTTTAATTATCTGGCTTGATTTTAGCATGGTCAGCCCTGCATCACAAGCATTACAAAGAAACTTCACCATGTTTGAATAAAGGAGTGACTTGACTTAAAACCAAGTTGTTCCAAAATTCCATTGAGGGATTTAAGTGTTTAAGGAAGGGGAAAAAAGGAAAAAGGAAAAATTTCTTTATAGAAGAAAGATACTTCCTTGTAATACTGTTCTTTACATATGCATGTAATGTTTAAAATGTTGCAAAATAAAAAATGAAATTCTAAAGTATCAAAATGGAAAATGAAGATGTAATCAGACCCTCACCCCATATCAATTTTTCATTTAAATATATAAATAGAGAGAGAGAGTTTCTGGGAAGTCTTCCCTTCCAGCATAACACCCCAACACCCCACCCCCAAAAATCTTCAGACTGTGGGCTGGACACTTCCACTACCTCAAACTGCAAGTCTAGCCTCTGGAGGATTGAATGAGTCTTTTCATCTTCCTTTGTGGTTTATCATGCACATTGCTTTCTGATCTCCAAGCACACCACAATTGCAGTTCTTATCAGAAAAATAAATACATTTCCCCCACATCTTTTTCCAAAGGTTTCTTTCCTTCACTGCTATTCACTGTCAACATACTTAGAGTAAGGCTCAGATGACTTTGGCTTAAATCTATGTCTGTTGTGATGTCTGAATAATGTTGAACTTGCAAGAAGAAAAGAGACAGTGTTTACCTATGATTACCAAGTACTGGTATTTGGAAAAATAATGGCTTTATTCCCCTACATTTAGAATAGAAAATAACTATGCACATCTTTGGAGAGGTGGCAACTACTGGCAAATAATAACTTTTCATATGGTGCCCTTGCTTGCAGAATAGTGGTGCTCTTCTATACCATTTACACTTAGAAATGGCTGGGAAATGAAAGTTAAAAAAAATAATTTTTCTCACAGAATATGGAAGTTTCAGAGTTCACTAAGACCCATTCATGAGTTAGCAACAATTGCACATTTCGGAAAATAATGCTTTTTGCATTTTTCCATCCAAACTTCAAAGTGATTTACACGTTTGTAACCCACCATCTGTTGAGTATCTGAGGATGTGGGGACCAAGCATTCAGAACTGCAAGAAATCCTCCTAACAGATGGGGACATTGTGTCTACTAGCCAGACAACATCTGTCCTGGCCACCCTGTCCGCTTTCCATGTCACCCGATTTATCCCCAGGAGGGTCTCAGCAAGTCAGTTACGGTGACAGGCTTCACCGAGCTGCTCTTCTGCAGGGAGAGGCCTTTTGAATAAGCAGAACATGGGAATTGGCTATAATGGAGAAAAACACTTCAACAGATAACGCGTATTGTTTAAAATGCCATCTCTTGGTCCATGAATGCCTTGGAAACATGTTCATTACTAGCCTCAGTACCGTCCAATCCTCCATTCCAATAAACTTCTGAAAATAGAGAGCTATTTTACTATTTTTCCCTTCCCCAGAAACCTGCTACTCATGTCAGCCCACTCTCCTTCCATCCGTTTCCTTGGAAAAATACAAAATAGCCAACATGATTCCCTTTATGTACTTTTTCTACGGTTCCGAAGTAAAAAGACAGAGCAGAGGAGAAGATGCTGCCAGGTGTGCCAGTCTCAGTTCACCACAGTGCTCCCGGGTATAAACACAAATTAATAAAGTGGTTTTTTATACCATACCCCAAATTACAATTACCATTTAGTTACTGAAATATCACCCGTACACTGGCAATACATTAACTGCTGACAGCACTCCAGAAACCCAGGTGACATCAGCTGGTCCAATAGTCAGATCAAGTCTTGTAAGTAGGCGGAAAGACCCAAGACTTCCAGTACATGAAGGCATCTTGAAATTATAAGTTTTCTATGACCAAGGTAGATTGTGCACATTTGAGGAGCACACCCCCAAGATGATGCTGGGGCAGGCAGTCTAATGAACCCCATGTTTTTGTCTTTGAATCTCACTTAAAACGAGGGTCAAGTACCAAACTCACACAGCTAGTCAACAATCTGTAAAAATTTGAGTTAGATCCACTGGTTTCAGTGAAGCTTGAACAGCTTACAAGAGTAATATATTCAAACCAGACAGCATCAACCTGAAAGATTTTCTTTTGGCTAGGGGGATAAGGCCTCTGTTCCCAGTTTTTGTCTGATTACTTAATAAAAGTAAGATGTGCTGAACAGAGCCTTGCTAATGAGCTGTGGTATAACTATTGCTTATATATTCATCCAATAAATTTAAACAAACTGCAGCTTTTGGTTTAGTGAGTGATTCCCTTTCTGTTCAGTCCTGTGATTTAAGTTAAAAAGGGAGACATAGAGGTCCTTTTTTCCAGACTCCATTGACCATCTAGTAGCCCACTCTTCTCCAAGACACAGTAAAGAATAACAACTGCGCTTTCGTCTTTTCAACACCTGCAAGAGCAGAGCACTCCACTCCAGGAACAGGTAGATCTTCCGTGCCCTTTCACTTTTTCTTTTTTTCTTTTGCTAGTATAAATATGGGAAAGGAATGGTACTTCAGTATTTATAAAGAGAAGGAGGAGATGGATGGCTGTAAAGTGTAATGTGATCAGGCAAGCAACAAAAAAGTTATTTTATAACAATAGCATTATTTGTCTTGGTTAAATTAGTAGTTTGACATGCAAATGAAATTGTATGTTTGTATTCACATATTAGCAGACTCTGCCCACCACACTTTTTGCATTAAAATTTCTTCAAATTCAAACAGAATTTTTATTCACACAGAGAAGCAGGAAAAGACGACAAAAAAAAAAAAAAAACAAAAAAAAAAACCAGCAAAACAACCTTATCTTAATGTTGTAACATAAAAGTAGCAACTCCTCTATTTACCTAAACAGTACACCCATTAAATATATTGTTTTTCAAATTCAGAATTCATTATAAAGTAATCCAAAGATAAGACTATTTCCCATAGTGTAATTATTTATTTAAGGGAATATTTCTTCTTTCTAGATTAGCAAGGCACTGGTCTTGTACAGATCCTATACAGGGCCTTCCCTTGCATGTGGTTTCACCCACTAGCTACACCCTCCTCTGGATCATCTGCTGTCTTGGCACTGGACTGTATATTTCCTTGGATGTTTCAGCTTCACAATGACCTGATTTTACCTGTGGGTCAGACCAACTACATCTGTCCACATCTCCTAATACACCTCTTTAAAGTGCAACGTCCTTGTCTACAGTCCTAAATCAGTCACACTTACATTTGAGTGAAATAATACAAAATGGAGGCATATAGGTGAGTACAGTTTCCAAGGAAGAGGGAACAAAGTATATTAATGCCTGTGATCATTCATCATGGAATCATAGAATGGTTTGTGTTGGAAAGGACCTTAAAGATCACCTAGTTCCAACCCCCTGCCATGGGCAGGGACACCTCCTGCTAGACCAGGCTGCTCAAAGCCCCATCCAGCCTGGCCTTGAACACTGCCAGGGAGCGGGCAACCACAGCTGCTCTGGGCACCTCACTACACTTATCGTGAAGAATTTTTTCTTTGTATCTCATCTAACTCTACCCTCTTTCAGTTTAAAGCCATTACCCCTTGTCCTATCACCACATATCCTTGTAAAAAATCCATCTCCAGCTTTGTTTTAGGTCCCCTTTAGGTACTGGAAGGCTGCTAGAAGGTCTCCCCAGAGCCTTCTCTTCTCCGGGCTGAACAAACCCATCTCTCACAGTCTGTCTTTATCGGAGAGGTGCTCCAGCCCCCTGATCGTGGCCCTGAAGGTACTCACTCCAACATGTCCATGTGGTTCTTGTGTTGGGGACCCCAGAGATGGATTCAGTACTCCAGGTGGGGTGTCACAAGAGCCAAGTAGGGGGACAGAATCCCCTCCTTTGACCTGCTAGTCATAGTTCTTTGATGCAGCCCAGAGTACGGTTGGCTTTCTGGGCTGCAAGCACACATTGCCGGCTCATGTTGAGCTTCTCATGAACCAACATCCCCAGGTTCTTCTCTTCAAGGCTGCTCTCAATCCATTCTCTGCTCAGCTTGTATTTGTGCTTGGGATTGCCCCAGTCCTCAAAGTGGGACCTTACAGGACCCTGCACTTGGCCTTGAACTTCATGAGGCTTGCACAGGCCCACCGCTCAAGGCTGTTAAGTCCCACTGAAAGCCATCCCTCCCCTCCAGGAACCAACATCCCCAGGTTCTTCTCTTCAAGGCTGCTCTCAATCCATTCTCTGCTCAGCTTGTATTTGTGCTTGGGATTGCCCCAGTCCTCAAAGTGGGACCTTACAGGACCCTGCACTTGGCCTTGAACTTCATGAGGCTTGCACAGGCCCACCGCTCAAGGCTGTTAAGTCCCACTGAAAGCCATCCCTCCCCTCCAGCCTGTCAACTGCATCACGCGGCTTGGTGTCGTCAGCAAACTTGCTGAAGGTACACTCCATCTCACTGCTCACGTCACTGATAAAGATGTGACTTGGTTCAGGTAAGCCATCTCACCTATATGCAAGGTATGCACCATGCCATTAACTGACTTTGTAAAGAGCATGCTGAATTCTTGGAAAAGATGACCCTAAAGCGATATTTTTACTACACATGTAATTTATGACTCAGATACAGCTAGAAAGGGAAAAAAACACAAAAATAAAGTTTCAAATCTCTTTTTAGAGATGGTCACAAAACTTAACTATTTCAGTTTCTATTATGATCTATAATAAGAAAGCAAGCATGTGACTGCATTCTACTTGGTAGCAGAGGAGATGAAATGACCTTTAATCATTGCAGCTCAAAAAAAAAAAAAAAAAAAAAAAGATCCAGGTAGTTCCACTGATACATCAAACCAAACTTTAAAAAGAAAAATAAAAATGTTGGGAAATATAGGCTAATTTGACAGAAACACTGTGTAAAATTACCTTGTTTTATTTTAGGATGAAGAAGGGTAGATTTTATCTTTTTCTGAAACTCAGCAGGGATTTCAGTTGCTAAAAGTGGCTAAAAGGTTCTTGTAGACTAGTTTACTAAGTGAAAAAATTTCATTAGGCACACAGCAACTAAGGAAATTATTTTCCATATTTGAAATGCATTTTGATCTGCATAAAAGTGTGATTTTCTTTAAGCCTGAAAGATACATAGATAAGGCCTTACAGCATCCTCAAAACATCCTTTTTGATGCCAACTAGAACTTCTGTTCTCTTACCAGGCTTATACTGACCTTAATTTTTTATATAAATTTTATCTGGATAGCTTTAGTCTCAACACTACAGAAGTGTGTTGCCAATCCATGCAAATTGTTTTCCTGTGCCACCTTCAAACTTATGCTCAGATACCTCCTAAAAATAAGTCATAGTCAGCATCTAGTAAAGAGATTTGTACTCTGTATTTGTGCAGCATTTGGTACAGATTTTGCTCTTTTCTTAGGCAATGTAATAACAAGGATAATAAGAATATATTACTAACAGATGAAGGCATATAAGACATGATTATGTTACATCACATAACCTATCAGTCTAAAAGTTAATAATTTTATAAAAATGAACATTTTACAAACAATTAATTCTTCTATATTAAATTCAAATGACTATGGATCTTTAAACAGAACTCTAAATCCCAGGCTTATGTGTAGAACAAGAAATAGTTGAAATTAAGAAGAAATCCATGACTGAGCACAATTTCTAGCAAGTCAAACCTGGTTATTGGCTTCTTTCATTTTCATCTATGTCACCAAATCTGACTTATCCCAAATTCAGCGTAGATTAATCATGACCACAAAACTGGGATACTGCCTCACCTTGAGACATTGGCTTGAGACATTGGCCCAGCAATTCAGCCCATACTTGCTGAATATGGAAAAAAATATTTCCAAAATATGGAAAACTGTGGAAATGACTCATCACTTTTGACTATTTCTGCTCACCAGAGTTGGTTCTTACTCCCATTTTTTTTTCTTTTCTTTTTCTTTCTTTTTTTTTTTTTTTTTTTTAAGCAGGTTTTTGAACTCAACCTATAAAACACAAAGAGATCATTGACAAACTGGTAGTTTTGTCTTTGTCACAAAGCATTTTATAAAGCTTTTGCTAAAACTTGTATGTTACTGATGAAAGTACTACCCATGGAGTGCTACTTGACACTACCCCTTGGCCCTGGAACAATAACAAGAATTAGGCACAAAGAATGGTAACTGTTGTGTTGAAGACTCCTCTGCACCGTGCACGGGGATGACTATCCAAAGCCCTGTCTGTATATCACATTGTTGAGAAATATAAGTGAACATCTTCTGCAGCAGGCTGTATTCTCTGTCTGATATTTCAGGCTTGAAAGCCACAATAACATTTTCCACTTGGGCCTTCCAAGTTGCGGTAGTGACTGCATTGAAGGCGGCCTGATAAATAAACCACAGTATTTCATAGCCTCTCTCTCTCATGTAAAATGAGTGCTCTAATTGGGATTGAAGAAGTGGGGAGCAGCATCTAGCTCATCACAAAAAGCATTCACATAATAAAAATCTATTTTGGTTATTCTAAAGCAGACTACACTCATCCTTAATTTCATTTTCAATGGAGGCAACTCTGCAACGTGTAGGGTTCACACAGAACCCCTAAGTGGATAGAGCAAGTTCAGATCCAGACATTCAAATCAAGCTACAAGGAGAAAGAGACAAACTGTGCTTTTAGCCAACAGTTCTCACTAACATAGCAGGATTTTTAACCTGTTTGACAAAGGATAAAAACCGAGAACAAGTGAGAGCATAAAGCAGTTATCCAAGTTATGCACCCGTTAAAAAAATATTCACATTTGCTGCAATTTGTCTTTTTGGTGCAAACTAAGCTAAGCTCAGATTTGCTACAAGAGCAATAAGAAGAAAGAGAGGAAGAAACCGTTCATACATTTTGACATTAAACTTCTAAAAATCAACTACATGCTGTTGCTCAGCCTTGGGTTATATCTTTTCTTCCTGCATGCAGAGATATGAGTAAGAGTTGTGTGCTTCTCTGTGATTTGCTTCTCCACCTTTATGCTTTCATGGTCGCAGACTGCACTATTACTCTATTTAAATTCTCATCTATTCTCTGCCTGTAGCCAGAAACACTCAATTAACTGATCTGCAATTCTGAACATGTACACAACACCGCTCATTTCTTTCTAAGCATATGCCTCTAGCAACTCAGCTATCCTATGTGTTTTTAGGGTTCGTCTGCATACAAAACCATCAGGGAATCATAGTAACAGCTACTATTTGATTTTCTCTTAAATACTGTTTGCTTTTTGTAAAACAACCATCCAGAGAATCTTTTGTGGGAATAAACTAATCTTCTGCCTGATAATATTTAATTAAACAGTTAAGAAACAAACCCGCCATACAGTAGTGTTCCTTCTAGCCCTCTATACCATGCAAGACAAAGTTGTATAATTTAAAAATTGCATTTTTAATTATACCTCAAAAATTCTCACTAATCTAGAGCTGGAACTGATCTAGCCTAGCTTTATCTACCATAAGTTCAGCCATTTAGGTTGCAATTTTCCCAATATGGCATCATTGCAATAACTGAATTAGGGGTATGATATTTAACAGCTGTATTAGCTGTCTCACTGAGGTGTTTCCTTAAAAGTGATATGACATGTTGTGCATTTATAGGAGCCGGTCAGAGTACTCATTGAACAAATTATTCAAGCAATACTAATACTAAGGATATGGATAGGATTTAGCTGTTTCTTGTTACACTTAGTAAATCCCAGCTGTCATTAGAGACTATTTGACAAAGGCAAAAAAATTAAAGAGGAGAAATCCTGGGCTTACTAATCAGAGGTGATTTGGAGCCACCCGATGAACAAAGCACGGCCTCTGCATGCAAGAGACGCAACTGCAACTGAGACAAGAAATTACAAACAACATTTTGTACAAGATGGTGGTGCAAGATCACCTGAATTACTATCTAAATTTCTGATAAGCCATATCATAGAAAGATTCATTCATTTAAATTCAGAGAAAACCCTCTAGGGAACCCAAAAGCCTGTCTTCTAAATTGGTTCAAAACCAGTTTTGCTCTTTTGGTCTAGCAGAAGAAAAAAAAAAAAAAAAGGAGAGCGCTGTCACTCTGTAGCTACAACTGATTAAACATGAGTGAAGTTGATCAACTATTTAAACCTACATCCTAATGTTGACACAAAAGTATACAATGTTGTTATTAAAAAGTTTAGTCTGACAACTAAAAGAAGATTCCTAGATCAAGTCTTCCCATAAAAGCGGTGGTGGTGGGCAGGGGGATCAAAATGCAGCTGGCAGCCAGGTACTAGTGGTGCTGATACTGGTATATATCCTCATTAAAGGCCTGGGTGATGGGATTGGATACACTCAGGGGTAAAGGAGTGGACCAGCAGGTTGGGCAGAAGGGAGGCTGTTCAGCGGGTGGCTCAGGAGCCCACAGCTGGAGAGGAGAAGCTGCATGAGACGAGTTGCTCAGGAAAAAGAAGGTAAAGACAGCAGAGGAGGATGGAACCAACGCCTTGTACCACCTAATGTGTGGTTAGGAGCAGGCAGAGTCAGACAAGAAATGAAAAGAAAAAGGGCAACAAAAGCACAAGTTGTACCAAGAAAAAACACAGGTATAAACAATTTAAAAATTCTTCACAGTAAGAATGGTCAGACACTGTGACTGGTAGCCAGTTTTCATATCATCTCCATCTTGGGAAATACTCAGCTTAATTACAGTTCACAACTGAATCACACCTGTCAGCTAAGCAATTTACATTTCCTGTAACCTGCAGAACTTATACAAGGTGTTTTTAAAACATACATTGAATACAAAAGGTGTCTTCTATTCTTCAAAGAGCTAAAATGGCATCTTTATTTAGATGCCAAAGCAAAACTTAGAATTTCTGATGAGCTATTTCCATTTAACCATCACAATTACTTTACTAATTCACAATGCAAAAATACAAAATGACCGTACCAGGCTATTTCTCTATGAATCTGACCTGACTGCATTTAATGCCCAGTACCAAGAGGGTCGAAGTGGTAGAAAACAATGTTAAGATTTTATTCATCACATCTATTTGGGGTCACATACTTTGCAAGGTAGAATGTTACTGGTGTAATAAGCAAAATAACAACAACAACAACAACAATAATAATGGTGTTACTTAAAGTATTCGAGAATTCAATAGATAATTTATGATCTGATTGAATTAAAGTTTTTTTTATCATACAACATGGACTTATAACAGCTGACATTAATTTGTCCCACAGAAGATAATTTGAAATTGTGTGTTTTATTCCTTGCTTAATACTAGCATGACCATTACTTTCCAAACTGCGACTAGTTCTACCACATCTCAAACTCATGCTAACTGATTCTGCCACAGAGGTAGTACTTCCAGAGCTACAAAAAGAACTCTAGCTGAACTTTACTGAAAGGTATATTGAAGAGGAATTGCACTATTGTACCAGTCCATGGGACATAAAGATCCTGAGAAAAACTGACTTTTTTTTTAAACACTGTACATAATTAGATCTTCCAAGTCATTATCTCCCCTTGCTGCAACAATTGTCCTGCCAGAAACAAACGTCTAAAGTCATGCTACATGTATTATTACACTACATAATGGAAAGACAGGAAACAGTGAAGTTAAAGTATTCACTTCCAAAACTCTGAAATGGCTTTTGGTTTGATTTTGTTGGAGCCTGACAGCTTAGTGGAAAAGACAGAAATTATCAAGGAGGATGAGGTTGGTTCTACAAATTGAGCCTTTAAGGGGAGCACCACTTTACAGATAGTTTTTCAGAATGTAGCAGCTCAGAGAGTGCCTTTTATTTAGGAAGGGCACTGAGTTTTCTAAAACTTACACAAGCAAACCCAAAA
Organism: Podiceps cristatus; assembly: GCA_000699545.1. Taxonomy (NCBI): domain Eukaryota; kingdom Metazoa; phylum Chordata; class Aves; order Podicipediformes; family Podicipedidae; genus Podiceps; species Podiceps cristatus. The sequence continues at coordinate 16,898 of JMFS01020525.1, forward strand.
AAGGAAACCATAGCTACATAGTAACAGTACAAATCAATTATAGTCAGAAGGTAGGGCAGCAGGATGGGTAGGGAGAACCAAGCTAGCCAATTTAAGAACAACACCACAGCTGAGTGCAGCTGTGGTCCAGCAACAGATGTTAAATCTTCCCACAACCCCACAAAAAAACTACTGAGGCTGCTAATCTTTCTCAACTTCCAAGTAATAAGCTTGCAAATTAGATTAAAACTAGTTATCTGTATTTTCTTGAGTTGGTTTATTCATAGAATCATAGAATCACAGAAAGG
>KL259679.1:369-10647 GCA_000699545.1 Podiceps cristatus
AGCGCAGCCTGTTTTGTCCCACATTGTCACGGGGTTTGTCTTCGTGCAGCTGTGCTGGTAACAGCCGGGAGGCCAGGCTCCTCCTCACACAGCCCTTTAAATTGACCCCATATGTGCCTTATTTTCCAGCTTGCTTTGTTAGCATTGAAATAAGTGACTCCCTTCTCCTCCAAAACAGGAAGCAACATAAAGTGCTATAAAAATTAGGATTTGCCACACCTAATCCTAGAGAGAAACATACAGGAATAGCTCTGGTCTGTCGCAAAGCCCCAGTCCAGCCAGGCCCCCGGAGAACCAGCACTGCACTTGTATTATTCCTCCTTCCTTCCTCCTTCCCCACCCAGGTACTTTTCCCAGCCCTCCTGCCTCCGCGCTCAGCAGGTGGGCAAAGCAGCCTCCTCCCGCGGGCAGGAGCGCTGCCCACCCAGGTGCTCCTGCTGCAACCAGGGGTGCTCCTGCAGTCCAGGAGGAAGGGCGCTGCTGCCTGGAGGAATCACAAAAAAGCGATGGGAAACACAGTGGGAGGCCAGAGGTTTACCCCAACAAGCAGGGGCACGGAGGCACCGCTCTGGCAGAGTACAGTCTACCTGGTGTGGGGCTGCCCGGCTCTGCGTGGCTCCCTGCAAGGAGGTCCTTCTCCAGAAGGGATGGCAAGTAACGTTTCAGGTGAGGGCAACCGATTCCTACGAGAACCAGAAAACCATCAAGAAAACATCTTTGCTCTGCCATCTCCAGTCTGAGCTCTGGGGAGATGGGAGCCAGGTCAGAATTCCAAGAATCCGCCAAAATCATTTCAGATCCACCCTGGAGCTGGGCAGGGAAGCACCGGGATACAGCCCTGCCCTTGTCATTCCAACTGGTGGATGCTGCGAGCCTCTGTGCCCCATAAAGCACTGGGGCCGACTCGCTCAAGGGCTGCTGTTTCAGCCAAACCATCCACGGAATCAGCTGCTTCTTGAGCCAAAAGCAGAAGCGCAGTGAGAGCCAGGGGTGCGCCGGGGCCTGTCACCCCCCAGCCGGGCAGCAGCCACCCCGCAGCACCCACACTAACCAGGCGGCAGGAGATGCGTGGTACAGAAACGCTGCTGCGCGGGTCCCTGCGCTCCAGGCACTTCTGCCCTGCCTCTGCACAACTGCATTTCAGCATCAACTCTTTATTTTCCCAAAGAGTCTCTGCAACAAGGGGGAACAAAAAACCCACACATTTTTTGCATTTTTTTTTAAAGCCAAAAATAAATAACTCTCAAACTGCAAACAAATGCCATGTCTCTGGCTCTCAGTCGTGTTTATTTTCCGGGGGAAATCTTTCTTCTATCTGCGTCCTGGCCCCAGATAAGACACTGGGAGAGCTCAGCGGGCAGAGGCTGTGCAGTCTCTGCCTGCAGCCAGCTGTGCAGCTTGGAGATGTTTTCTTAAAGAAACAGTTCAACTTAATCAAGTTTAATAGCCTCATCTTGCTAATGAAGGCAGCCAAGCTCCTCTCCCCAAGGGCAAAAAGTAGTGGGGAGCAGAAAAGCCAGTGTCTGTGCACTGCGGGAGGTGGGCTGCAGAGGGTTTATTTCCTTGCCGGGGGTCAGCAGCGCAGACTAGTTAACCCCAGGGGGTTTTGATCAGCCAAGTATTTCTCTGCAGCTTCTTGCAGCCGACTGCGTGGGGCACGGCCCAGGCCCACACATCTGCCGGGCAGAGCCTCTCCAAAGGGTACCGCTGAGCGATCCCTCCGCGAGGGCAAAAATAAATCAGCCTTCGGCCTGGGCGCTGTGCCAAGCTGCACCTTGCCCACAAAGCCGAGGTCCCAGAGGCGGCTGGCGGGAAGAGGGGTGCAGGACCACAGCAATGAGGGGCGAGAAGCAGCAGAGACACTTTTGGGGGGAAGGAGTGAGCAGCGCAGACCTTGCTTCTCGACAGACAGTGCCCTGCACGCTGCATTCAGGGCCAGGTGCCCTTGGGTAGCATGGGCTGCGGAGGGAAGGGGAGGTTCCTGGGTCCCGGGTTAGAAACCTGGGTCCTGGGTTGACCAGCTGAGGTCAAGTTGAGCATCCTGGAACAGTCCAGGGATTGAGGGGATGCAAAAATTGCCCCCCACGGGCCCCTGAAGCCCCACTAGGAGGGAAGAATGGGATCTTCACTGACTACTCTTCTATTTATTCAGCCCACAAAGCCTTGAGCAGTGACCAGAAATAAAACTGCTGCTTTCCAAGCAAGCGCCCAGTGCAGTAAGACAACTTCTATCCTTTCTCCAAATTACACCATTCAGAGTGCAGTACCTTTGGGAAAAGGTGTGTCTTCCTCCTCCTCTCTGGGTAAACGCTGGGAGGGTGGGTGAAGAATCCACCACCTCTCCCCCTGCTGGGGTCCCCCACAGCAGCACTGGCCGTGCCGCATCCCAGATGTATCACCACCGATGGGTCCTGGGGCCCAGCGGTGGGACAGTCCCCACCGGCATAGTGAGGCCAAGGCAGAGAGGATCCTCCTGGGATTCAAATTCTGCCCCAGGCATGCTGCAAAACCTCACCGGCCATAAAATTTAAGGGCAAGGGCAAGGCAGGGGTTTTGGCCCTACAGCATCACCATTACAGGGCTGGACACGGCAGCAAAATACGGAGGGTAAGAGGATGTGAAAAGGACATGGGAGTACCCCAACCAGAGCCTGAGCCTTGAAACCAGAACAGCCAGTTCCCCAAGGCAAACTGCATTATCCGAGCAGTGCCGGCTCCTAAAGCTGTAACACAGGGTGGTTAACCCCAAAAAGGTCTTTCCACAGAGGCCAGCTGGATACAGGGAAGTTTCTCCTGAACGAGCATGAAGAGATGATGCCATCCTGTGGCTGTTCGGAAATACTGACTTCCCACGCCCTTTCCCAGCAGCTGCCACTTTCCCTTTCCCGGGGAAAGATGGGGCTGTAATTAAGAGGGATAAACAAACCCTTCTCAAAAGCTCCAAATAATGTGTCTGATCTGCCTTCATCCCCGAAATACAAAGCTCATAGTGTTTAAGAGAATATTGCCTGCTCTCGGGTAAGATTTAGCTTTAGAAGGGGAATCACGCTTCACCTCCGAGGTTTGCACTGGAAAGAGCTGCTGGAAACAATCGCGCCTGCTGCTTTTTGGAGCATACACTTACTTTTAGAGCAGCTGTGTGTAAGGCAAGTTCTCTGGTCCCCCTCAGTCACCTTCCTCATGTCTACACTGCACCCTTTAACTGGACAATGTAATGAAATCCATCCTTGCCTACAGACAAGCAGGCAACGGGGAGAAAACACTTCACTGCTGTAGAGAACCCTCATCGGTTTCCTGTGTCCTTCTCTCGTGCTTTTAGCATAGAGACTGCAAAACACTTGAATACAATTTTCCTTTCTTCTCCTCCCTCCCTTAACTGGGGCTTAGACACCCTAACGCAGCTCAGATGAGTCTCTGCCTGCCCACCCAAGCGAGAGGCACAGCAGCCCTGAAAGTACTACAAAGAATTCAGTGCTCACCTTTGAGGGACTACCCTGTAGCTAGCTCTCCCTAGCCAGGTCCTAGCAGCACAGATCAGTTAATTGCTTTGCAGAATCAAGTCATGAAGGGATCATATAGTCTCCACCCCTGCTCTGGAGCAGACTCCAAAGACCTAATTTTCACAGTCACAGTATGGGCCTGGGTATCACTCCGTCTCCGAAAGAAGGCTTAGTTTAAATGGGAAGAAAAATAATTCTGCCATACAAAACAAAGACAACAGAAATATTTTAAGAGCTCCTTTATTTGCAATTTTATTACTTCCCTGAAGTCTGGGAAGGATTCTTTAAAATGTGTAACTCAGCTTAGCACTGGGATAGAAGAGGCCATTAAGACATAGGACAATCATATTCCAGTCTGCTCAGACAAGGAAGCCTTTGAGCAAGCATCACTTGGTGAGCTCAAACATGGCATGGGCTGTAGCTGGCAGCCCAGAATTTTAATATCTGCTCAGGGAAAGAAAAGAAAACTCACCTTTTACATTCATGAGGAAGAAAAAAAAAAAGAAAAAAAAAAAAAAAGCAGCCAAATTGAAACCATGCACCGGGGCCCACCTGAATCTGCAGATAGGCCTGGAAGAAAAACCTGAAGGAGAGCACACAGGATCGGTTGGACTCTGAGACGTTTATTTCAGAGATGGATGACAAGCAGTAGCATTTCAGCATCACTAGCTACCACACTGCTAATGAAAAAGCAGAAGGCGGTAGATGGGAGAGTCGCTTAGAGAATTTTGTTCTTGGTCTGCAAGTGACCTCTTAGGCAAGCAGTATGCAAGGGCAGGTTTGGGATGGTGAGCAGAGCCTGGAGGATTATAGCCCTCATGCTCCCCCTGTTCTGGGCCTCACCCAGGAGTGTGAACTCATGGCCTCACTGCCCGTCTCCTCAGGCTTTTCTCTGGGCTGGGAGACAAGAGACCCACAAAACAGAGCAAATCACCTGGAGAGATGCAATACCAGAGGCTGAGGAACCCAGACTACAGACCTCCCCTGGGCTAGCGAGCCTTGCCAGCAGCCTGACAACATCGGCCAAAACCCAGCTCTTTGGGGGAAAAGTAGGGAACGTGCCCCAGATGATGAAGGGAAAGGAAAAGAGGAGTGCAGATCAAGACAGGGAGAGGGGATGGTCCCAGGGGAACACTCTCTGATGTAAATTAGAGAGCTATTATTTTTTAGTGGATCAAATTTAATTTTGGAATTCTGAAATGGATGGCACCAGAGCAGGACAGAATTAAGAGGAGTCAGCAGCCTGGGTTTTGAGAAACAGCAGCATGTGCTATAGCTTGGTTTACGTGAGGTTCATACAAGTTGCATACATTGGATCAAGCAGGCCCTCGTCACATTTAGCCAGGCAGGGGAGCTACGCGTGGGCTGCTCGCCACAAGCGCCCTCCCAGGCCCTGACAGATCGCCCACCAGGAGCTCCAAAGGCTGGAGCTCCTTTGGGCTGCAGATCCAGAGGCCTCTGGCTGCACGTTGGTCAGCAACTGCCTCCAATTGTATTGGAGAAAGCTGTCTGAATCTAACTTCGTTAAGGAATACTGCATTATTATCTTTGGGTACTGTCCCGCAGAGTTCGATTTAAGCCCTGATCTTCCTCTTCCCTGACAGAGACCTCTTCTTCCTCCCCAGGATTGGCTCATTACTGGAAGACTGAGGACGGATCTTCATCTCGGTAAAAGGGATGGAGAACTCATGGCCTTTCCATGGCTCCCAGTTCACGCCCTGGGAAAAGACCAAGGAATATCTTTTATTAAAGCACCCAGACCAGGTGTTGGGAATCTACCACTGCCTTCTCCTCCCCTCCCCCAACCATTTAACCCTCCAATAAACAGAGATGTTGATTCACCAGATTTTGACTGTAATTATAATCAGTTCTCCAGACACTCCTAATATAAATCAAATCTTTATCCAGTTTGGAACACAAACAGGACTGAGCCATCTTCAAGCCCAAATTAAGCCTGTACAAGGAGATGCACACTAAGGCACGCCCTGAAAGCCAGGGTAAGGCTACGTACGACAGTGAGCTGGCATCCTAGTTTGGCCCCTAGTAAGTGCTCTTTCCTGTGCTCCCCTCAGAAATCAAGACAGCTCCACCTCAAGTATCTCTACCCATAGGAATCAGGAGACCATGAGCTCAAGCCCTCCGGATCCAGGGAGGATGACAGAGTAAGAGCTGGGAGAGTCCTTATGGATCGTTTTCCTTTCAAATGAAAAGAGCCCGGATAGCCCAGGCAATCTCTCTTGCTGCAAGGAGAGACATTCCCCCCCATGTGTTTTCTCAAAGCTAGAGAAGAGCTGACCACCACACAGAGCTCTGCCACTCACCTCGCTGTGCTTGCTCTCCCCGTACTTCCCATTGAGGTTGGCCAAGTGGCAGTTCTTGTACCACCACGCACCATGATGTGTCAGAGCACAGTTGCTGAGAGCCACATCATTGTCTCTGTCCCACGTTGTGAACTTCCAGCCATTGTGGTAGGTCATCGCATCCCCTAAGGGAAGGGATGAAAGGCATGAATAGGAGTAAGACACTGCAGTTGCTCAGCCTGAGGGTTTATACAGCCTTCAGGCAGAACAGAACAAGCTTGTCAGGGGAAAAGCAACAGCACAGGATGGGTCTGGACAATAATTTCTAAAGGGCTGCTATTAGACAGCATGTCCAAAGACTGGATTCCCCCATCTGAAGATCTAAACCTCATGGCAAGAGAAGATTAAAGGGCAAGTGGAAGACTATGGACACAATGGTAAGGATTTACCAGCGACAGAAGCCAGCACCAAGACAGCTACTGCTGTTGAGCAAACTCCCATTCTGAACGAAAGCCACTTTTTTTGCCCGTCTCAGCTGGGGAGCCTCACAAGCTGCTCCCCCATCAGCTCCCCCTCATGCAAGTGCTTCCCAGTCTGCCTTTTCAGCTGCTGTTTCACTGGCTTAGAGCCCTCTTTTCCCCCATGAAAAAGCAATTCTCCTGTCTTCAGTAGGAGACTGGCCTGCTGGCACGTTCTCCTGTCTTCCCAGGAGGAACACGCTTCTCTCCTCAGAGAGCCCCACATCTGATCTAACCTGACCTAATGCACTCCCATGCCTACTGGCAAAACAAATGACACGGGTCCCAGCATTTGCTTCCCTGTGCAGAGACAGCACAAGCACGAGGCACTCCTCACCAGCATTGCCTCTGTAATTCCCCACCGACAGCCTGTATCTGTCCCTGCTCGAGGCAACCTGGAAGAAGTCATAGACAGCATAAACAGATTCACTGCCTGTCCGCAAATCTACCCGGAGCTCATAGTGGATGGGGCTGCTGCTTGTGAGATTGTGCAGCTTGTCCAGACCTAGAAGGAAAAAAAAAAAATTACTCTTAAAAGGGAAAAGCCTGCTCATCTTTGCCGTCCTAGACTCTCACCCTGTGGCCATTTTGGTCAAATCAACTATTTCCTGTCTCCCTCCTTCCCTGCTTGATGCTGTCATGACATTTTGCCGAGTTTATGCTGTCTTATCTCGTTTTCTGGCAAGGAACAGCAGTATCAGAAAAAAACAAACAGCCTAAACGAGCACAAGACTGGCTGCAGCACAACATTATTTTTTTCCCAGAACATTTAAAGACTCTTGCTCCAAAGACCTTGACCTATTTAGTGCTGGATTCTCTGATCCACACAGAGTTCAATAACAGAACAAGGCAAACAAAAAATGGCCGAGTACATCAAGTTTTGTGTAGTAAGTATCCTCGTCTCTGCATTTTCACGGACGCAATTCCTTTATTCCTTCTCTCATAGGACCACAGAAGCCTGAAATAAAAAACTGTGAAGAGTTTGGCTTGCTCTGGGACTGCTCCAAAGCCCAAAGAAGTCACTGGAAATACCTAGTGAGCCTTTCAAGATCCTTCAGTGCTTCAGGGGCATTTCTAGGGAAGACACAAAAGCTGACAGTTCAAGACTGCAGGCTTGGGCGGGTTGGATATTTCAGCTTTTAGGTGCTTCTAACAAAGCTAGTCTCCAGCTTTTCGCTGGTCACACTCATGTACTGTACCAAGCCAAAATTCTCCAGTGGGATCTCCAAAGCCTTCCACATAATTTTTCCAGCGTTTGTAGAAATCCACCTCACCAGTGCTCCGCCTCTGAAACACCTGCAAAGCAAGGGTTGCTGAATGAGAGTTCATGACAGGTTGAAGAGAGACAAGGAGGACGGGGATGAGAAGTGCTCATCCCACTTCAAACACAAAAAGGTGAAGCACTCAGGAACAGAGAACACTAGCTGATGGTACACTGCACCTCAGCAGGGTACACGCAGGAGTCCGTTTCCATTTTCTGACTACACACTGGCACTGGGGTGAATACTTAGTTGTGCAAATTTTACAGTTCACTTTCCACAGCACAAATCTGAGTGTGTTCTAAACACTTAGATAAAACAGGCTTAGAGACAAGATCCATGAGACATTTGGATTTCTAAACTTCACCAAAACCAGGGGGACTTGCACAGTAATGCACAACAATTTGTTTCAGTGGAAAAAATCACTTATGACTTTTTCACAAAAGGTGAAAAAGGAAATAAAGATATTTTTATTCGGCTGTTTAGGGAGACAGCTAATGGAGAACCTCAGATTCATCCCTTCATGTTCATACACACTCTCCACCTCAAAGCATCTGCGCTTCTGCCTCCAGATTCCCTTGGGTCACTCAACAACTATGGTGTGGTCAGGATCCAGGTGTGCGCTTCACAGTACTAGCATTTAAAATACTAAAAGGCATCAGCTGAACTACATTAACGGTCCGTATATGTCACCTTATACTATGGTCAAGGTGAGATAAGATAGCTTAGTTAACTCATTATGAAAGACAGCTAAGCTAAGCCGTACTACTTCATCTTATGACGGGGCTGAATGCACTCTCATAGAACACTCCCATGACCCATCTGACAAGGAGTGACACCTTAAGCTGTCATAACTCAGTCATTGCCCTCAATCACCAATAATATAAGCCTACGTGGCATTCGCGACCCAACAGTGAGCCATTCAGCCTCCCAAGCATTCCTACTGGCAGTCTGAGGGGGAACATCAGCATCCACCACCCTTCCTGAAACATGCCGCTCCATCAAGGCAGGAGCTGAAACGCAGTAGTGCGGCAGAGCAAAAGGAGTCACAGTTAACACCAGTACCAGGTCCACTTGATATAAAAAAAAGGAGCAAAGAATCACTCACTATCCACCCGCCTCCATCAGTGGTCATGTCACAGAACACCTGCATCGGCCTGCTGCCATCCCCGTTCAGGTAAATGGTGTACACGCCGCTGGAGGCATTTCCGTTCTGCTGCGCCTGGCTGCAGTCCGCAGGATACGGGTAGAGGAAACTAACTGTGAAAACCGAGGGGGCAAAACGTCACATCAGCAAAGCACACCTTGGAGCTCGAGGTGGTATTTCACACCCTTAGGAATCCCCCAAAGGTACTGGAAGAAAAGTAAAGAAAGCAGCAGCCCCCACTGTGCACTCACGCAGGGAGCTGCATCAGCAGGTTGCTGCCGGCAGCCTTCCCCACTGCCTGGGAGCTGGCATGTGGACAGGGTCCCCAGAGGCTGCAAGAGACGCAGTCCTGGGTCGCAGGGAGAGCAGGAAGAGGAGCCCTTGGTTGTCAAGGTGGGAGTGCCAGTAAACAGGGACTTCAATTTCTCTGCGATTCACAATTTGTCCACAATTGGCAACCCCTGTGGGCACTGGCACGGTAGAAGAGGCTCCCACTGCAAGCTGGTGTGAAATTGTTGCCATTCTGGTGTGTATTTTCTGACCCCTGAAAACAGCCTGGGCAGCCACCGAACGCCATGACAGTACTTCCGCAGCTGCGCCCCACCGTGACTGGGGCGGTGCAGAAAGATCTCTGGTGTGCCATCATCTCTCCTGCCCACTGGCAGCTCACCAGGAGGCTTTGTCCCACACTTGGCGAGCAAGGTTTGCCAGCACACTGACCAGCGTGGGCCATCTCCACTCACACTATCCCAGCCTCCAGATGGTGTGGCTTCAAACGCGCTCCCAGCCAGGAGACACATCAGTGACTCGCTAAATAGTTTGCTTATGATCACGTAGTTTCCCAGTACATCTGTAGAACATGAACTCCATCTCTGATCTCTACCATAAAGCACAACAGCTGCAGAGCACAGGGAAAAGTGCAACACCCAAGACCAAATCCCACCTGTTGAGAAGGTAGTGTCTGTCTGTCTGCTCTGGCGGTCTCCCTTATAGGCCACCACAAAGATGGTATACCTCATGCCTTGTTCCAGTCCTTCCAGCACAAATCCTTGTTCGCTAGGACCCAGCTGTACTTCCTGCCAAATGAAACAGATCAAAAGTCAACCCAACTCTGAATAACATTTAGCTTTTCTAGATCCACCAGATTCCTCATTCTCCATATGCATTTACGGGCTTTTCTTGCAGAGTTCAGACAGTCACATTCACTGTATATCCTTGAAACATGGGAGTTCTCCTCCTCAGAAGGAAGATTTGGGGCAATGTCTCAAGAAACGCTGTAGGTCGCTGAGGACACTGTCCCTGTTCCAGGTAAAAACAAGTTAGAAAAGTGGAGAAGTAAACACGTTCTCTCCTCCTGGAGATCTGTTGGGAAGAGGCATTTCACTGTCGCTAAGTCCCTCCGCAGCTTCTACTCATGACAGCAGCACATCCCCTTCTTTAAGCTGTCCCTCCCTTGAATAGCACAGATTCCCCCTCAAAATTGTTTTTCTGTGTCCATATACCCACAAGACCCAACTGTCAGAGCCCATAATCATAGAATCATAGAATCATAGAA
>KL259681.1:4117-16910 GCA_000699545.1 Podiceps cristatus
TTTCGGCCCCTCAGCCCACCCCACCAGCGAGGAGGCTGGGGGGCACAAGGAGCTGGGGGGGACACAGCCGGGACAGCTGACCCCAGTGATATTCCACACCATACGAGGTCATGCACAGCATATAAAGCTGGGGGAAGAAGAAGGAGGGGAGGGCATTTGGTGTGGGTGTTTTGTCTCCCCAAGTAACCGTTACCCGTGACAGAGCCCTGCTCTCCTGGGGATGGCTGAGCACCCGCCTGCCCAGGGAAGGATGAACGAATCCCTTGCTTTGCTTTGCTTGTGTGGCTTTTGCTTTACCTATTATCATAGAATAGAATCACAGAAAGGTCTGGGTTGGAAGGGACCCCAAGGATCACAGAGTTCCAACCCCCCTGCCACAGGCAGGGAAACCAACCTCCCAGCCTGGCAAACTCCAGGCCTGGATCTACACAAGGTTGCCCAGGGCCCCGTCCAACCTGGCCTTGAACTCCTCCAGGCATGGGGCACCCACCCCCTCTCTGGGCAGCCTGTTCCAGCACCTCACCACTCTCTCTGTAAAATTAACCTGTCTTTATCTCAACCCCAGAGTTTCCTCAGTCTTACCCTTCCAGTTCTCTCCACCATTACACCAGGGAGGAGTGAGCGAGCGGGCTTGGTTGCTGGCTGGGGCTAAACCATGATGTGTGTGTATAGTCTGAAGACGCAAACTATGTGACTATATTAGCAGCATGGGCAAGTTAACAAGCACAAGCTCAAAAGGCAGGATGAGTACAGTTACGCAGTTTTGATCAGCTCAGAGCTCAGGGAGAACATTCTTTGTTCTAGCCAGAAACATTACCGATCTCCCCAACGTATTACTTCTATTGCAAGCTCTTCAGGGGTGCCTTCTGCTCTGTGCACAGGGCTGGGCACACGTCGGTGCTCTGACCAAATACAGTAGTGACTGAACAGAAAACTAACAGCAGAAATTACGCATGAACAGATTGTATACCTAAATATTTTGCTCAGTCTCTAATTTCTGATTAAAGAAATATCGCATGAATTCCCAAGGGACACATTTCTTTGCAAGCAGTGACAGCCTTTGTATCTGTCGGTAAGAAAAGAATCATAGAATCATAGCATTGTCAAGGTTGGAAAAGACCTTAAGATCATCGAGTCCAACCGTTAACCCATCACTGCCAAGTCCATCTATCCCATGCCCTCAAGCACCGCATCTCTCCGTTCTTTAAATCCCTTCAGGGATGGAGACTCAACCCCTTCCCTGGGCAGCCTGTTCCCATGCCTGACCACCCTTTCGGTGAAGAAGTTTTTCCTAATATCTAACCTAAACCTCCCCTGGCACAGCTTGAGGCCATTTCCTCTTGTTCTATCACTTGTTACTAGGGAGAAGAGACCGACCCCCACCTCGCTACAACCTCCTTTCAGGTAGTTGTAGAGAGCAAAAAAAGCTTCTGTTGAAAGATGCTATAAAAAAAAATCACATGTTCTGTTGATATAAGCCTGATATTGCTTCAAATTTCCTATTCCTGAAAGAAATATGTTTAGAGTAGTCTGTGAAATAGTCCTCTTACCTGGATCCACCACCTCTTTCTCATACAAGTCATCATCTTTAATAGATAAACTTTCCATTAAGGGCTGGACAAGGTGCTAGTTTTTCTTGCAGCAGTCAGAAATAAGAACAATAAATGTGTGGGAGAAATTCATCAATTTGGTTAGAAACATCAAGGTGTGTGCCTATCTGAAATATAGACAAATCGGTTCAGAGAAAGCTCCAAGTATAGAATTATTGACCCTGGAGGATAAGATACAGGCTTCCTAGGCTGTACTTTGTCAATTTTAAGTAGTGTTTGCAAGGTGAGTACTTTAACAGTCTCATCCCCCTCAGCAAAAGTTTAATAGTAGATGCATCAGAGCTCTTTTTTTTTTTTTTTTTTTTATAAATTACACTGCTATAAAAGTATATTAATGTTCTATGCATTTACTAATGTTTTATAAGATAGTTACCAACTGATTGGTAACTCATAAAAGTACATAAATGTGTCTCTTTTTCCAGTCTCGATGCTCATTTTCTGATTGTGGTTTCAATTCTGGCATCAACTGGTTGAACCCTCTCTATGGTTTGTCACAATCTTGAAAACGATGGGGTCTGCAATACTATATCTGTGTGTAGGATGAGAGATTAAGTCAGTAGATGACAATGAAGCTTTTTTATCTTTGTGACTATAAATGCAATTCTCAAAAAATTAACTTTTGAGGTAAATTCTTCTTTCACATCATGCTAATTGTATGGCTATATTGGGATATTTTTAGGTCTATCAGGAAAAAAAATATGTTTTTTTCAAGATGCTTTTGAGCCATCTATTCAAGAAGTACACTGTCTTCCAGACAACTCAAGTATGAAGCAGTCTGTGTCTAGATATATTACCAAGTAAGGAGGAACATCTTACTCTATGACACATTCGGTATATATATGTAAGACAACGTCCTGGGAAGTTAGCAGATGAAAGCTGTCCTTTATACCATACAATATAAATATGACTTTTGTTTCAAGTAATGTGAACATTTGAAACAAGGGAGAAAATTGCTAAATTCATTTATATGCTGCCATTCAGAGCCTATAATTGAGATAATCAACTTTGAGCCATCATGCTTAAAAAAATAACGTTGCTAGGAAAATATTTTGGTTTTTTTTTAAATGGATCATATGCAGCATTTTGGCAAAAGCATTTCTCTGATGAAGGAAAGACAGTGTACTAGAAGAGTGGGAAGAACGTGGCGGCAGTGCCTTTTCTGGTAGCCGTGCTTGCTTAACCTGGTGAAGGAAGTCCACTCTCCCAGTGATATTGTGCTGCTGGCATAAATATAGGCATTGAGGCGTAAAAACATACTACTAATAATGGAAGAATCTAACTTAAATACTCAGCACCCATCAATGTTTCTTCAATTGAAAGTTACATTTTCATTAATATGGAAATTCTGCATGTTTCAGAGTCTTCAAACCCAACAGCAACGAAATTCAACAATATATTTTGAAAATAACTTTATAATGAAATTTGAAGCAAAGAAGATTGTTTAAATCATCTTCTTTGGGAAGATTAGTTTTTGGGGGTTTTATTTTTTTTTAATACGCTTTTTTCCAGCAAACTACATTGTTTTGTTTTTTTTTTTTTAAGTAATGATAGTGATTATGAAAATTTAAGTCTGCACTGTCCCTCTGTGAATTCAGTCTTTAATCTTACAGAAGAGTGGGACTCCGTTTGTTGCTGACCTCCAGTTAGAGTATGACCCACTAACCGCTACCACCTGAGTCAAGCTGCTTTTTTGCCCCAGCAGTAGCCTACTCATCAAGGTGGTAACATCCCAAGTTGGAGATGGAGATGCTTGGGAGGCTGTGTGAAAAGTCAACAACATTCCTCTGCTCTCTCCTCATCCACAGATCTAGTCTTTTGATAAATATTTGGCAATCAGTTTAGTCAAGCATGATAAATTTAGTAAATCCATGGTAAATCTATGCTGGCTATTCCCTGTGGTCATCTTACCCTTCATGTGCCCAGATATGTCTTCAGAGAGGATTTGCTCCATGATTTCCCCAGGGGCTGAAGTGAGTCTGAGCAGCTGGTAATCTCCCAGATTGTTTTTAGCCTTTTTTGAAAACGGTCACTACATTGGCTTTTTTCCTGGTCATTAGGGACCTCCCTCAATCTCCAAAACCTTTCCAACTTGATAGTGAACAGCTCCATAATAACATCAGCCAACACTTTCAGCACACTTGGATGAAACCCATCCAGCCCTGTGGACTATGTATGGGTTGACATTTATCAGGGCATCCCTACTCAATTCTCTTCTGTGTCTGATAGTAAAGATTAAGTAGGGAATAGAATCAAAACTTCAGGGAACTTGAATTAGTGTCACATAGTTATACAAGAGTCAAATTCATCCCTGGAGTTCAATACTGTATCACAGAGAGGCACCATTGCTTTTGTTTAGTGATGGATAATAAATCATCGTTAAGCCAAAACTTAAAAAATCATCTGCAAAGGAATAGTTACCATTCACATAAATAGTTACCATTTGATGGTTCACTTCAAGCCACTTTAGGAGATCTAAGCTTTACTTGCAAGGGTAGGTCTTGAGTTTGGTCTTCCAATATTGCAGCAGAGAATGGCCTTGTAGAGGCAGAAAGAAATGTGCTTCTGGGGCATCGGAAATGATCCTTGCGGATAAGGATGCTCTGGGGGGGAGGAGCAATGTGCAGCATCTTGGTCACTCTGGAGCACCAGTCCTGTAAGAACTGCTTCATCCTCCCATCTTTCTTTATCCCTATATGGTTTGAACATGGTATATTTTTTCCCTGAAGTCTACGTCAGCAGTGTATAAGATTCAGCAAAATTTTCGAGAACAGCATTAGCGTGGGTTAGTTCCTTTTTGGAGTGAAAACTCAAGACCACCTTGCTGCATATACTGATTATTATGTTCTTAGCAGTGTTACATTTTAGCAGTACCCACAGATAGAGAAATAATATATGCTTGAGGTAGACACAGGAAAATAATTTGTAATTCTTTGTAAATCTCGTATTTCTGAATTCAGCCAGTGTTTTACGGTTAGCGAGCGGAGAGGTAAAACTGCCAGCCTATGCTTCCAGTCAGATGAACAACTTTTGCTCCTGCAAAAACAATTTGCATTTTTAATCATCTGTTAGTTTGTGTCCCACATATTAAAGGCTTGTAGATAAACAATTAAATTGAGAAATTCTAGAGAGGCAAATGAACCTGAAAGCAATTGTAACACCTGAAAATTTACCAAGTGTAGTGATATTTTTTCAGCTACGGAAGGAAATTATGGTTAACCATTGTCAAGCACTTGCAGTTTCCTACCATACGGGAACTTCATTCTCCCCTCAGTTTGTTAGCTGACGGAGTGACAAGCTGCGGAGAGATGACAGATTTAGCTAAGGATTTGGAGTCTGAACACCTGTGCAGTGTCATGCGTTTAAAAATAGAACGTGCCAGCAAAACACAACAACCCTCTAATGTCCAAATGGAAACCACAGGGGTTTTTCCTTCAACTTTTATCTAGAGAAATAGCCCTCAATCATCACTGTCCGAGTAAAAAGACAAAGCCAAAGGTGTTTTGTTGAGGTCCAAAATAAGCAGGAATAAATCAAAGTGGTAGGCACAGGTGCACCAAAAGTATTCAGTAATCACCATTTCTTTCTTCTCAATGATGTTCTGATGGGCTGCATCTTTGAGGGGTGCAGATTTATTAATGTTCAGTAGCAATTTCTTCAGGAAGCACTTGCTGGCGGGTTAAAAGAGGACTGTTGACTAAAGCTACTCTGCATACCTTGACTTCTGCGTGACTCATTCAACCCTTCAGTGATGCTAACGGAAAACAACCAAAACATTTTTTGTTTTGTATAATCTTCTCTATGGGAGAAAAAAAGCATGAACCAAGGGCAGAAAGATAAAAGCAGTCTTGCTTGATTACTGGCATAGATGTGCGCATTATGCTCTCCTCTGAAGGAGCCTACGTCATTGGCAGTATTTGAAGGGAACATCTCTACTTCCCATCTCCTTTAATAGTATCCTTGAAATGTTGATCAAAACTAAAGCACGTAATCCTTTTTTTTTTTTCTTTTTTTTCCTTTTTTTCTTTTTTTTTTTTTTTTTTCAACAGAGGGAACTAGGTTTCCAAGCTTCTCTGAGACTCTAAGCCTGCCGCGGTCCCCACCAGCTCTGCTCTCCTCAAGGGCTGAGCACAACTACTGGCGAGCGCCGCGGGCTGGCAATGAACCCAGTCCATTCCCCGTTTTCCCATTAGAGTGCTAACCTTCCAGCATGAGCTCTGTCTTCAGCAAAACCTTTTTTCGAAGGTTGGATGTTTTTTCTTCATATTGGGCACGATAATTCTGAGACATGCTTTTGGCTTCTTTTCTACTGCAATCCTATTAATTGTGTTGAAAAGGGTGTTTATTCTGCGTTTTGGGACAACAGTTTCATGTGTTTGTGTGATGGGGAATTAAGGAAGGTCCGTATTTAGCTCTTCTGTGCTCTCATTTATGTATGAGAAGGACAGAAATCTACTTTAAACTCAGACAAGCATTAGCATTTTGGATGACAAAAGCTGTCACACATGAATGGGTTGCTTCTTAAAATCAATGAAATAAATTAGACTCCCTGTTTAGGAGCATCTGGCACCCTTAGAACCTAGTTCATATAATGATAACTCTGTTTATTAAAAAGAATTATGTAACAATATGGTTGATTTATTTCAGGATGATTGGCTTAGCAACTTAATTGGACTACACAGTATACCAGAGGAAAAAAAAAATTAATTAGCTCATTCATTTGTGGATGGCTGGAAGCACTGTACATTGTGCTCAGCTTCTTTAAAGGTGTGCAGCCATTTGGTTCTGCGAGGAACTGAACCTTTTTGACTTCTCACCTTCAGGACCATCAGCACCCTGCTGATGTTCAGCGTTGGGCCCTTGTCGAAGCCCACGAAACCCAGCAAGAAGTTTCCTTTGAACCCAAAGAGCACTCAGTGACTCCTTGCAGGCAAAGGAACCTTCCTGGAGAAACGGCGAGACAAAGGTGTGCCTCGAAGAAAGAAGGCGGTTTTCCCCCACTGTCTTCCCTCGAGCTGAAACTCCCACCTTCCAACTCTCAAATACTATTAACATACCACAAAATGAGCAGGCTGTATCCAACTTTGTATTCATCCTGGTGGAAAGTTTTATTTCCTCTATTTCCAGGGTGACTACTTGTACCTGACAAATATGCTCTTGCCACACCATTTGATTGTTTTATGAGGTTACCACCTCTCAGCTGAGAACAGTATTTTTTTTTTTAATTGTTATTGGTGAACCTCTTAGTAACACAAAAATAACAGGGTTATTTATTGAAATGTGTTCAAATTACTTAATAGCCAAATAGTATTTTCCGAATAGCATTTGACAGTGATTCAAATAACTTTCAAGATCTCTCTCTCTTTATTTCAGTTCCAAATGCAGCTGCTTGTGTCAGCCAAGAGACTGCTGTCTTGGGGGCAAATTCCACTTAAGTGGAGTTAATCACATCAGCATAAGTTGTTTCTAATCTCTAGTTTTACACCAATTTAAATAAAATTAGAGGTTGGGATCTTGATTTCTCTTGTGCTGTTAACTTAAGATACTCTGAGTCCCAAGTGATTTCTTTTTCCATTTCTGTAATTGAACGTCAAACTCCCCACTTCTCTCCCACCCCCCAAAGCATGCAGAAAACAAGACAAAAACCTAAATTAAAATCAGAGTAAGGATTTGACTTAAAACATAAAAGAAGAAATAGGGCTGAAATTCCATACTTATCACACCCTGTTGTACCTAGATACTGCTGCACATCTGGTATGTGAGATAATGCACTGTTTAGAGACTGTGTTACGAACACAGAAAATTGGAAATGAGTTTCAAGTCTTAACGCTACATTTCTTCACTACTGGGAGCAAGTAAGGCTCTGTTTTCCCCTCTTTTTGTAGATTGTGTGATTTGATTCCCTCTGTTTGTTTGCTCTGTAAATAATATAGGCATGAAGGAAATCAGAAAAGGAACATTTCTCTAAGGAATATTTTGTGCAGCACAGCTGAGAAGGCTTTTTAATAAATACCCAGACAGTATACCAAGGTTTAATTATAATATTAGCCACAGCAAAAAATAAGAGATGCTCCGTTGAAGCCATGGGTGGAGCAAGAGAAAACACAGGTATCTTGTTCATTCATTCATCACGTAATGTAAATAACTAAAACCAAAGGCAGTGGTTAGCCATTCTCGACCTGCAACAGAGTATATTCTCTCAGGACTACCTGGTGTTATAATTTGCTTTTGCTGCGATCACGCGTATCAGTTATTTGCATGAGTCCAGCCTGTGGCTGTCAGGCAGGAGAATTTAAATCTGCAACCAGCCTGCTTTCCAGTTCCTTCTTACTGAAACTCAGGGATGGCTGCATGGGTCTGACCTCTGGTAGGGAATGTTTTCCTTATACATTCAAGAAAAATGCAGGATTTTTGTTACAAAATATGACCCAGGTGTAGTACACTTAGCTTTGGAATTGGTGTACAGGAAATCAAGTACGTCTCTAAATGTAGAACATCAGACTTTTATCTGACCTTTTAGTACTTACATACTTCCAAATTAAATGCTTTCTCCTGGGTTTGTGTACATGCCTGAATGGCCATTCAGCAATAGGGGGGAACGAGAGTGTTTCCATGACAAGCCAGGACACCGAAGAGGAGACTGGCTGTCGTTAATGCAAAGCCTGGTATTAGTGACGTGCTGCCAAGGTACAGCAGCAGATGGGTGGCACCGGGGAGGAATACGACGAGCAGGGAAGCTATTGGCACGTGGCCGAACCCCCGTTCCCACATCTGGACCTGAGTAGGAGCAGATTTTGCACCTTGCGAGGAATAGTGGTGGGAACATTGTGGTCTGGCTGTGAGGCCGGGAAAGCAGGATCCCAAACCAGAGAGAGAACCAAACAGGCAGCGTGGCGACCTCCCCTCCTCCCACCAATCTGTGCAATGCCTATCCTGTGTAGTGACCATGAAGACAAGGGGAGAAAAAGCAGCTAAGTGAAGCATGCTGTCGGCACCCCAGAGAAAACGTCTTCTCCTGCGTATTGAGCAGCAATGAAGTGCACGTCAAAATTGTTTAGACATTTTGATCCAAATACGGCTATCAGAATTTTGGCTGAAATTCAGCTGAGCCCTAAGCGAAGTCAAACACGAGCCACATACATACATCTTATCTACACTAATGAGGTGTTGCCCTTTGCTGACTGGAAGGAGATCTGCAAAGATTTTCTTTTCTGGAGCGTGATTTGGAAATACCAACTCTCTGTTCACTGAAGCTGCTTGTTCTCTGAATGTCGGTGAAATAATCCTTGTTGCTCACTGTGAGTCTAGTTGTCCTGCTCTCCATTCATGGCTTGTGGACGGCAAGAAGCTGCAACACCTCAAACAGAAGCTGGAAGGTTCCTTGCTTCAACTCCAGCCAAGATGAACAGGGACAACCAGATATATTTACCAAAATCTGTAGCACAGTAGCATGCGTATACTTTGCCTACTTTGATCATCATGCCCGGTCCAGATTAAGTTTGTACCAGTGGGAGATCCAGGCACATGGGGAACTGGCACGAGGCCGTGCTCCCTTTGTCTTTTCCCCTGCAGCCTTGCGGGCAGGTAGGAGAGACAAACGAGCCCTTGCTGAAATGGTTCATCACAAGCAACTGGCCCTTTCGTAGATGATCAGAAGTTGTCATACTGTTTGATGTAAGACAGTTTATTGGCCTGATCATGGAGGCTCAGAGACGTATAAAATCACATTTTTATTTCTGATTCAGTCATGCACATACATATTCATAGACTTCAGAAAATCTTTGTAATTGATCAAGTAGGGCAGCACATTTGGTTTTAATACAAGGGATTACTTGCCGTCCCTGTAGAACCACCTTTTGTATGCACAGGAGGCAGTTTAAAACATTGACGACAGAGTTGCTTTTTTGTCTGTCATGTGCTATTACCAACTTTGGTCTAGGCAGCAGTTACATTTAGATCTGTTTCCTACTTCGATTTCCACAGTCTGTCTGAAAACATGCATTAGAAACAAGAAGGAATGTGTGACCTTTTTAAGCCCGACTTCACTTACACATCACCAGTTCTTGGACTGTCCACTTATCAGCTCGATCTCGTATCTCTTGCTTAAAAACCTGTTCTTCCCAACTCCAATTTATTTGGGGTTTGAGATTGCTCATGCCACTTGTTAACATTCATAAATTGTGGTTAGTTTTTTTAGACAGATTCAGAATCTTGATACTTAATGAGAAAGAACTTACTTCATGTTAAACCCTTTCAGACAGTGCACGAATTGAGCAGTGACCTGTAAATTTTATTTGTAATTACGGATTCCTCAAACTGGCTCGTTCTGGTTTTTAAAAAGTAGTGAGAACCAATTACTGCAGAATGGCTATTTTCAGAGTAAATCTTAAATTAGCAAACTCCTTTTTGGAGTTCATTACTCAAATTCATTATCTGCCAGAGAGCGCAAGACTACAGTCAACTGGAAAAGAAAAATCCCCAAAGAAATTTGAACACTGAGGTACAAAAGGAACACGTTGGTTTTGTTATCGTGCATAGTCAAGTCCAGGAACAGGGAAGAGAGTCAAAGGGGTTCTTAATGGAAGAATGTGGATGATGTAGGCATTATCTAAACTTTTTTGGGGAAAATAAAAAAAAATCTGCTGTGAGTGAAGTCAACAAAGTCTACAGAGCTGAGATTTCCCAACGAATACTTACCCAAACTGACCTTGTATTTAGGCCTTTGGAGGTTTTGCAGTCAAAGGTTTGGGATACTGTTGGCTGTTACTGCACATGGATCCACTGAAATTTGCATTCCAATTTGCATTATTCATGGTAACACAGGGAAGACTTTTTAAGGTTATGCTTTTATATAGCCTTTCCTCTAAAACACCTTTAGTATGCATCCAGAGAGAATGCTTCCTGCTGTCTTGTTTCTAGGGTCGCACATTTTCTAGGGTTTACGTTTTAGACATGTGTGCCTTAAAAGCCATGTGCTGGAGCCCCATTTCCCCACCCCCAGTCCTCCAGCGGGTGATTTATCTGCCTTTGGTGCTTGTTTCACCAACTGCAAGCACCCTGCTAGGACAGTTCTTTTATGCAACCTGAAAATGTTATTCTTTCTATGCCAATTGAAATACATCAAATGCATCGTGGGATGAGACCAAATTAATACTAGGGGTTATGTGCACATTAATTCACAGTAAAAGATTGAAAGATGTAAAGATGTGTTGAATGTATTCCCTTTTTGTTTGATACAGATAAGGCATATGTGGAGCAAATAGGTTTGAAATTATATTTTTATATGCAAATTACAGCAATTTGTATTAACTCCTATTGTGCTAGAATGTAACATTTTCATCTGATGTAAGCCTTCTTTCTTCAGATCCTCTTTCTGTTCTTATAGTGCATGTACAAAGATCCTAGATATTAAATATCTCTGTAAATTACTGAAAGGGAACAAGCCAGGCACGTGTTGTGACATTCTTCCTGTCGAATTGGCTATCAAACTCATCTCTTCTCCCTTTTTTAAGCCCGAGTCACAGATTTATTATATCGGGACAGATGACTAACCAACTTTAATTAAGCCCTGTTAAAACTTACATGGTGACTGGATTTCAAATTTGGACCTTGTTATTTTTAAAGTGTCTCAAACCCATCATTTCATTTTGGAATTAACATTTCATGTACCTAGCACTGGTCTTGAATGGGACTAATTGTTGTTTGTTTGTCTGTTTGTTTTAAAAATTAATCGAAGAAATGAGGATTTATATTGATAAACAGCTTAAAAATGCTAAGGAAAATGTTTCTATTTTAGAAAGCTTTTAATTTAGAAAAGATTTGACCAACTAATCTCAAAACTCTTCCCCAAATCTTCAAAGCGCAAACAAATTAGGGCTGAAAGGAATTCTGTTTTTCCTCTTCTTGGGGACATAAAAGATGGCTGAATAAATGAAAAGAGATTAAAATTGGGTTTCAATAGGACCTTACAGTATGAAGTCACTGTTACTATACCATTATGCAGCACACAATGGCTGCAGGCGTGGCTGGCTGCTGTTAGGCAAAGGCTAATATTGTTTTACCTTAAAACTTAATAATAAGGCAGCCTTAGTCAACGATTTTCTCGTCTTTAAGAGAGTAATTCATTTAGGAAAGCAGCATGCATGCATGTGTGTAGGCAGCAATAAAATATCTTGAAGTGCCCCAATGTGCTACCTCATGCTAAGTGGTTTGAAAAGGGAAAAGATTTTAATTTAATTTAGAAAACAGCCGTGGTCTTCCACGATACTGCGGGGAGGAGAGAAGCTGCGAGCAGCACGCCGCCGCTGCCCCGGCAGGCGTCAGGTTGGGCTCCCAGCCCAAGCCCAGCTTCTGCACCCGGCTGCGTGGCGGGGAGGAAGACAAACCTCAACCCTGCCTTCATCCCGAATCGGTGTGACGGAGTCATCTGTGCTGGAGCCGGCGGGGAGGAGCGACGAGAAGGGCCTGCTCAGCACCTCCAGCAAGGGACGGGTGTTCGGCGCAGTCCTGGGAAGGCAATCGCCCCCTGCTAGCCGCAGGGCTTCCACTTCACTGAAGAGGAAACTAGGTGGAGGAGCTTCTCCCCAGCGTGTGACCCTCACGTCTCCAGGCTGCGCTTCTGAAGCCGCCTTGGCCCCGATGTTTGTACCCCTGCCCTCCCCAGGCAGCCTAACCCGCAACACATAGCGTTTCCTCTTGAGCATAGGTCACCTTTTCCCTCCGTATGGGTCGCAATCCGGAATGCTCTTGTAATTCCCACCTGTTTCTATCACAAAGCTTTCAAGCAGAAGTTTTTTCTTAGGGACATGCCAAGAATGTACTGAGCAGCTCCCGGTTTGCAGCGGCCTAGGTCTGCCTGGCCCCCTCCCAGGGCACTAACGAAAGAGCATGCGGGAAGTAGGATTTCCAGGAAGGAACATCATGCTTCAAGTAAACAATAAGATGTGTTTTCTGGAAGAAAGTTTTGAATTTGAGATTACTAATCATTCCTCCCCATCCCTGCCCAGCTGATGGACTCGTGGATACATCCACACACGTTCTTCAGACAGCAGGAGGATTCAGAGGGCTACAGCCCAGGGACTTGGGGTGGCCCCAGCTTTCCCAAGACGTCAGCGCAGACAGGGCCTGCGGCAGCTCTTTCCACCGGGCAGCTTCGCAGGCTGGGCGTCCCTAGGCTGCGCCTAACC
>JMFS01020548.1:0-17999 GCA_000699545.1 Podiceps cristatus
ACCCAGACCATTCTGTGATTCTATGAAAGCAGACATAGTCCTTTGTGGAGTGTGGGGCTGGGGGCACGCAGAGAGAGACCTTCCCCAGCCCTTAGCACGCATGGCTGCACACTTAGAGGGAGCAAAGCTATTTATACTGTTGCATCCTAGGAAAAAGTGAGACATGGTATTTTGAAGTGAATGAAAACATCAATAAAACCACTTCCAGTAGGATAGCAAAAGGTCTGGAAAATGGGGCAGCCCTTACTGAAGAAAATGGCCAGTAAAAAAATCCTCAAAAAGTTGTTTTCCAGTCAAACTGACCAGGTTTGAAGGATGCTAACCAGCCTTTTTGCAACTATATTTCACTACTTTTTTGCTCAGACATTTCCACCTGAGGAATGACTTCGGAAATGGTGAAGCAGGGCTTGCTGAGATCCATATGTTGTGGCGAGAAGAGATGCAACTCTGGGCTTTTTCCACAAGACTGGGCAGGGCAATCTGTACTCAAAGGGCATATTTACAGGAAATCATCAAAGATAAATTTGTGGTTTCTACTTTCCTGATTGGGGCGGATGGTGCTGCATGATTGCTATTCCTGGTCCCCAGGTTTCCTGCTGTTTTCAATACTTTGCACTTTAAACTGTCTTACAACTGACTTTGGTCTTTTTTAAAATTTATTTATTAAAAACCACTTCCATCCATTTAACTAGTTAATGCTTTCACAGCCCTTTGAAGTTGTAAAGCACTGCAAATTTAGAAACTATTCTTAATAATCATTTGGACAAATGGATCCAGAAAATTGCATATTGATGGAAGGAGTTTATGTTCTTTGCAGTCAAATATTTCCTCACTCGTTTCATGCAAAATTGCTTGGCCAAACAGATTTTCCCATGGCTCTCTCAATAATGAATGTAACTTTCTTTTGTTTCTGGCTCTTCTCCGAACCCATCAGGAAAGGGTAAAGCATAATGACATAGGTCTGTTGTCTCCTGTAACCCTCTGGGACTGTTTTCTCTAATGCGATTGTTTGAAAATCAGCAGTTTTCTGCCAGGAAATAAAACAAACCATTTTCCTTCCAAGTAACACTGAAAAAAATCTGAATGCCACAGAGCCTGCTCACTCATGCAACATTAATTTTTAAAAGAATCAATTTTGTAATCTTTCAATTATGGTTTATTGTAATGATGATAATCACGGAGAAATCAGTGTTTTTTCCACTGCTAGTGCTGGTGGCTGTCATCAAGCGACTTTCAGCAATGCTGAAAACACCTGGACTAATAAACCAAGCATTATTTATTTATACTTTAGTTTTACTTATTTAGAAACATATTAAACATCAATTCCCTTAGCAGTTGGTGATGTTACAGAAACTGAAAGCAAACAAATTATATCTGTAGCACATAAAGACCCCAAAATCATTGCCAGTCTGGCTATCTTGTACTGTCATAATTGAAAAGTACTTACAAAAAGCCAAAACAAATCACGTGGACCTTGCTTATTGCTAACACTACGCAACACATGAAGTGTGTCTCTGTGCGAACACCTCTTGCTCTGGAAGCTCCCAGAAAGGCTGTCCTAGCTCCAGTTGGGCAGCCGCATACCAGATCCCTTTGCTTTTCACACTGAAATCACTGTGCTGCATGTTTGGCACAACTGAGCACTGACATGAAGCATTTGTGATAGCTTCTATATGTATGTATGTACAAATTGCCATCTAACAGCTCCAAGCCTTTATCAACACTTGCATATACAGAGCTACATACTCATGTAACCAGGAACATGCATTGTTCATACAGCAGGTCATGCCAGAGCTTAGCATTTAACAGCATGAGCACAGTGGGTTTACATTATGTTCACATTTTACAATGAAAAATGTACAGAAAAATCACTTGGTTTCTGATCAAAATCTCAGCTTCCTGCTGTTTTAATTCCCATAACCAACAATCATCAATAAATAATCATGCACAGCTTCTACAAACCACTGTGATATTTCGGTTTAAGTACTGGATGTACTGAGTTGGGATCTGCAATTCCAGCTCAGACTTTCAGGTGGTCTGCTCCAGGATTCAAGTGAAAGAGCAAGCACAAGGGCAAAGGCACAGAGGGGAGAGCTGTTCTTCATCATATACCTTGCAGGTCTGTGAGCTATTTTAAAAGAGATTGCGCTGAAAACAGGAGGTGTGTATGAGGCAGTATGTTTCACAATAAAAGGACAGAAGGCTGAAAGAAGAAAGCTATATAGATGACACGGTTACAAACAATGAGGCAGGAAATCAAAGAGGAAAAAATGTGGAAAATTTAAGTACGGTAATGATAGAGAAGGAAAAAAGTATTTGAAGGAATGCAAGAAAAATACCAAATGGAAACAAGTATTCCATTAAAGAGAAACATGGACAAGAAAGAGTTTGTGACCAAAGTACAGTGACAAAATTACAGCCTGTGATTTGAGTTAGCTAATCCAAATGGAAAAGTCTGAGATGGGCATAAGGAGAAGGCACAAAAGTGGAAATGCTTCAGGAATTGCTTGGGGACAGGCCTCAGGCCTCATGGACAACATATGCCTTAGTACATATGTACCGAGCTCTCTTGGCATCCAAAGACTCATCCAGTAACCAGGCTCTGAACACCACTATACAACCACGCACACCGTGGCTCACAAATTCAATCCACCATTTAGCGCTCTGGAGCAGAAAATTAAACCCTACATTTGCAAAGACGCAAGAACTGTCCCCTCCAAGGAGACAATCCTGTAGACACCAAATAACTCAGCTGGCCTCCAGCTTCACTCTTGTGTAGCACTCCCACCCCGGCAGCCTGGAGATGCCTTAGCCTTCCCATCGGCTACTGGCAAGAGCAGCAGGGAATGTGGGAGAAAGGTGGAGGTCCGCAATCCCCTCCCCTCCACCGGAAAGGCTTCTCTGCCTCCTTGGGGGGAAGGCCAGGCTGCCATGGGCTTCCGGCAGCGGTGAGGCTGCCAGCTGTACCTCTGCCTCTCCTCACCCCCTGCTATCAGCATCTTCGCCTCCCAGACAGGTCTAGAGCGCTCCTTGGGTATGTAGGGGATAGGACACTGGGCAGTGGAAGGATGGCAGAAGGCCAAGTTATTCATTCATTCAATAAAGAAATGAAGCTATTTGTTTCTAAAATGCAGGTAATTAACATAAACTAATTAAATGTCATACTGTTAGACCAAAGACATTTTCTCTTGATGTCATTTGCTATAATATCTAGAAAAAGCAATAAAATTATATTTTTAATGCCTAGTTCATAAATGCTTAATTCATATCTCTTAGAATCTGTTTTGGAGCGAAATAGATTAGATGATGTAATTCCCACTTCTGTGAGTTTGGCATTTAAAGGTAACACTCAACCATGCCTTTATGTTTAGAAAATAGTCAAAGAATTGAAAATGGGAAGAGAATCTTACTGCATCTTTAAAAATCAGTGTAGTCTGATATGGATATACAAGTACTAAAACATCTTCATTCTAACTAATGTTCTTGCCATTAAGAGAATTTGGGAGCTCTATCTATGCATTCCTGAACCAAGCACTTTTAACTCTGAGCTCAATATCCTAACGTACAAAACGAGAGGCTTCTCTCTCCATGTCAAAGCACTGTTTTTCTATTTGTTCTTGCACGTTCCACCTCTGGATATGATAGAAAAGGAATTTACTCATGTGGCTGACAATACTACTCAGTGGTAGACAATACTAAAACAAAATTGCCACTGATGATAATGTATACATTTAACATTTGTCATTCACCTAAAGAGAGGCGGTATTGTACTGACTGACTCAGTGTCAAGCTACCTTCATTCTTCTAACACATCAAACCTGAAGGACCTAAAATTATTTTAAAATTTTTGTTCAATGCAGTCATGTTGCAAGATTTGACTACCTCTGATAACTTAATTTCAAAAATGCTCATCACGAAGACTATAAGTACCATTTGATAAAAAATAACTTGTAACCATTGGTTTTAAAATAGTCATGTTTTGAAGTACATAGAGGGTGGACAAAAACTTTACTGAAGCATGCAAACCTACAATTCTGTGCAAAAGGTTCTCTTTACAGGAAGTGCAATGGAATTGTAAAATGTAATTAGATATAATCTTCTCTGTTTTCATTAGCTATTAACATTATGTAAAGATAAACTAAAGCATAATGAGTCTTTTCATTATCACATAATTGTTATTTTAATGGTTACATTACAAGCAATATAATACTATATATACTTCCACCTCTCATATTAGTGGGCAATTATTTTTAAACTTTCCATTATAATCTACCCACAGAGACCAATGTATTAATACCAACATTTTAGTGTAACGGTGACCATGGTTTTGAAATCAATATGATAGCCTCAGGGAAAAATGTAAAGTAATAACAAAGAAAATATTTATATTATATGCCAGTCTCAGTCCTGGTACACAGACAGAAGTAGTTTAAGGGAAACGTGGATCTGCTTTTGTTACTACTACCCTGAAACTGGTCAAATACGTATGAAACCAGTGATTAATATTTCAAATTTTAAGTGATATAGAATTAAAAGCATGGAAGTGAAGCTGGAATAAACCTTCCCTGAATATATCATCCTCAACTATCATCCTAAACCATATCCAGAAATATTGCCTGAAATACTGTTTCCCACTGACATACAATGAACTGGCCTTAGTTACCCATCTGTTCATTGCCTTTCTCCTAATCAAGGAAAGCCGCGTATACCTTGGCAGGAAGCCACTGGTGCTTAGAAAGGTCTAAGCAGTACATAAAGCTTGAGGATACGCTGAGGATATCCTATATAAAGTTAAATAAAGTTTCATATCTGCAAGGCACTCCATGAGTGAGACCGAAAATACCTCTAGGAGCGAGAAGGCCCTAGAATGCCACTGCAGCTGAGATCCCTGGCAGGATCTGTACAGTGGAGCTGAAATCCAACTCTGTTGAACACTGTGCTTTCCTGGAAGAGGAGGTAAAGGCAATTTCAGACAATGAAATAAGCCCAGAGGGGTTAAGGACCATTGCTTTCTTCTACTCCGAATACGAAACATATTTCATTTTCCCTAATATTTTGATTGACTGTAAAATGTCAAGAGACTACGGCTAATTTTACATGGAAGGAAGTGCCAGAACATTACCGTGTTTGGCTGAAAACAGGGTATAGAGCAGCAGAAGTCAGTTCTGTTTTGCAGTTCCAGACCATTCCAAACGATAATTAGCATTGTAAGAGATTGAAATGCCTTCATGGTAAGCATAAAACATTCAAAAAGTCCTATGGGCATGAGTTTCTGCACAGCAATAGCTCCTGCTTTTCCCCAGTGTCCTTTTCTCAGGGAAGCCAAGTTGTAAAAAGGGGATAAATATTCCTTGCCTCCCAAATACATTTTGAGGCTTAAGTGTTACCTGCAATATTTTTGGAAATGCTTTCATGGAAAATGTTTGGGATGCTCTTCAGAGACAGGAGCACTACCATCTCTAATGAATGTACTTCAAGGAAAACTCTGAAACAACATATGGAGAGCAAACTGAACACAGAGCACGTATTTCCGACATTTATCTTTGTTTTTATTGTTAAGATAAAAGCATGCTGTTTGTTTCTTAGGATTTCATCTGCTATTGCTTGCTTGCTTGCTTTCTTTCTTTCTTTCTTTCTTTCCTTTCTCTGTGTCTTATTCTATACTAGAGACATCATCTGCAGCAATTTTTAAAATTGTGCAGCAAATCCTGCGCTTTGGAAGTCTTAATGAGTCATGTAGAGAATGTTATTAGACACATATCATGCCTCTTTTCTGCAACCAGTATGACTATAGCAGAGAGGGTATGCTTGCTGGGATTACTGATTTTTAAAAATAAAAACAAAGAAAAGAAGTCTCCAAAGACTAGGATGGGATAGTAACAGCAAATGTTCAAAGAACAAATATAGGCATTTAGAAACCATTTCTTCCATTGCAGTTGCACATTTACTGAATACTAACGTACTGGATAGGGTTGCTCAGGTTCTGAGATGAGTGCTGTCTCTGGTATGTGGTCTAAACTGTACTGAATGCTACAACAAATAAGAATGGCTTACAAAATATTGAAAACCGAATGGCTGAATCTTTAAATGTCTGCATAAAAAAGTATTCCCCTTCACACCCAACCTAAGCTACATGATGAGCAATATCCAAGACGTCAGATAAACAATTTGAGGACACTCCTCAAGATTCATAATGAATACCCACGGTTGTAGTTACATTTTTCCAATCTCTTATAGCTTCCAAAATCTGCTGAAGATGTGAATGCTGGAGAAAAATTGTACATGCTGCTCTTGTGTGTGTTACTCTTAAAATGCATAGCTGCCTCACTGTTAAAAGCTCAGAGAATTTGAGTATCACAGGAATTGTATAGGACATAGTCGGCGATTGTTTTCTAAACGCAGGTTGTAGCATATCCCAATAGCACATCAAGTTCTCCGAGAAGCGTGGCTGTGAATCCTGAGTTACCTTGAAAGACGTGTGCTATTCACTCTTCTGAAATTGCAGCCTGGATTCTTTGTATGGGACACATGATAACAGATGGATAAATAAAACAACTAGAACATCCACTTTGGTTTTATATGGGTAAAAATACATATTGAAGGTGGGCATAAGCAAGCATCTAGTTAACACTGAGTTCTAAATTAATTTAATGAGGCACAAAATTTCACCATTTTCCCCCAGTTTTCCTCCCACCTATGTGTATGAGGTCTCACACAGGCTTGATTTCTTATCAATTAATTTTTCAGTGCAGTACTTGTTGATTAATCTTTCTACATTTTAAGATACAATAAATCAACATCAGTTCAGGCTAAACTGTTTCCACTTTCAAACAGTTTTTCTTTGGCTGTGTTGTCTACTTGTTCAAAGCTTTAAGACGACAATCTTTTCTAGACTTCATTCAGCGAGATATTTGAAATTAGTTCTCATACACTTTTTCTCATAATAGTCTTTTCTAGTAAGTTTTACTAGCTAGTGGGTGGACAGATGTATAGAAAATCTTCTCTATCTGAACAAACAAATCACTGTACTGTTTTATTCCCTACGTCCTAAAGTTGCTATTCTCACTTGAGCAGCAGCTCTATAAAACAAAATTTCCCAGTGCATCTCACGCAGTTTGATTGTGGTATTTCGTCTTGCTAAATACTGTAAATACAGCTCAGTGCACTTTAGGGAGCTTCCATTAGAAAACCCACAGTTATCAGTACCCAACAGGTATCACACTAAACTAATAGCAACATTGCATTTATTTTCTAATCTCTTTAATATATCTTAAAAAAACATTGCTGTGTGACAACTGGTGATAAGTAGACTTCAATGGTAATCACTCTGTGTTTTTAAAGACAACTACTCCAGCTGGCAGCAAATTTGAGTTTTAAAAAAAGGTTAATTTCTTGATTTTTTAAAAATTAGTTCTGTTCCTTTAAAATTTTAAGCTCCTTCAGGAAAAATCAAGGTCTATTTCAACCAGTGTGATCTGAAAAATCAAAAATGTCGAACTATGGAAGATGGTCCAGTGAAACTTCTATGAACAGCAAAGCTTCATTCCGAATCTATGTCTCTGCTACTTTTTCCCTCCAAGACTTCTGCTTTTGCAACCATGAAATATCTTCACCAGCAGCAGCAAAACTGGAACCACTGTGATCCACAGTGGTACCAGGATCACTAGCATTTGAATCGCTGACTTACATAATCCTTTCAAAAGGTGCATGTTCACAGGATGCGAGAAAAGTGGAAGCAGGATCTCATCTACACGTGCAACCCCAGTGCTGCTCATGAGAGACATCAGCAACACCCTCGTGACCATAAAAGCTGCAGAATATTTGAAGGACGGGATGGAAAAGGTGTGCATGTAATTAGGACAATATCAAACACTGTATAAAGATTTAACATACGGCTTGTCAGGAGCAGAAAAGAGATTCAGTGTCCCATAAAGATGTGATAAATTAAAAGCAATAGATATTGGATTAATTCAAAGAACGTGTGAAAACACAGAAAGATAAAGTAGATCCTGATTATGTATTTCCTGACTAAAATCATTAGGTAAAAATAAATCACTCCATGGCTAAAGTCAGCAACCACCACAGAATCAATAGTTCTCTGAGCCCACACCAATCTATATGCAGCCACAGTTTTCTCACAAAATATTAGCCAATATTGATATTTTTAATAAAGTTTCAATTTAATATGTAATTAGAGTAATGTAGTAGGAGCTGTGTTTCTTAACAAAAGAGCTGGTGCTTTGTACAGCATTTACTGGCAAGTTAATAAAAAATGGACTAGTTCTATTGAGTTCCATCTGCCTAATAGAGAAAAATGTTCATCTTAATTAGGAAAATCTTCATAAAGAAATACAAATGCAGTTACTAATAGGCTGCGGGGAATAAATCTAGGACGCTCAGGAACAACTGGGTTTTTTACCAGGAAATGGAAGAGTGAATATAAACCCCAAAACAGTTGTTAGCCATCCAGTGATTGACCACAAATAACAATAGATGTTGAGGGTTTAAGTGTTTTATAATGAAAAATCTATTTATTTCATTAAGGTTTCATGGTTTAGACCCTTGTTTTTTCAGGTAATAAAGCAGTCTTAGCTGACAATGGAACTACTTAAACTCTCTATGAATTAAGATGGACAAATCCATTAGCATTTTTTGAAGGAATTACTTTATAAAAAGAAAGAATGAGAGTGCCAAGCAATGGTGCAAGAAAGATCCACCATCAAGAACGTGAAAAACAGTCACTATATCAAACGCATATTTTGAGGTTCACTGTGACGCTCACAAGCAGTTGAGAACTTTTTGCTGACTTTAATGGTGCAGCAGCAGACACTACATCACCATGATAAAGACTATATCAAAATGTAAACTACAATTCATTTTTGCCCTTAAAAATGTTTCAACAGGCATTATACATTTCTTGTCAGTCTGAATCAATTTTTACATCATTTTCTTCCAAGAGTTCTGTAGTTTAAAGATGCTGATATTCCCTAACTCTACTAATTTTCATTTCAAAATTTCAAAGTTCAAAATGAAATGAACTTTTACTCATCCATTTATTTTTTTAGAAAAAGCATGTTAACACAAAGCACTGATGAGAATTACTTCCCAAGTCTCAAAATCTAACCCTCTGAGCCAGATTCAGTGTCAATGTTCATAGATTCCCCAATAAAAAACTGCTTTCTGCAAATATTACCTAACACTAGCTAAGATTTTATATTTTCTCTGAATTGCCCTGATAGTGAAACTAATACATATATGTAAGCAAGAGCAAAAGTGAAAATAGCATTACTATAATATTTCACTCAAGCCAACAAGCAGATATATGGCACAAAACTCTTGACGTTCTGGCCACTGACAGCTTTACTACCTCAATTCACAGAGAATATCACCAAACAACAGAAGTTGCAGCTACTTGAGCCATAGAGAATGTAATTTCATTTATTCATTTCAATGACATTTTTACTAGACTACAGCTTCATCTAGATTAGTCAGACACATCAAAAACCACATGTTAGCTGAGGTGAAGCTGTAATGACTGCAGTTGTCTAACAGTGTCAATCCGAACTTTAGATGAATATAATTTGCTAGCTCTAAATGACAGAGAGATAATACAGATCTTGTATATCTCCAAAGTAATAAATAATTAGTGAGCAGAACTGAGTAAAATAGCAGGTGGAGCACACCCCCAAATTTTGAATCCTGATGCAGAAGTCAGTGATCAGAATGATCCATCTTTCTGCCTCAAATGATAAAACAGCTTTCTCCCAACCTAACGCATAGCACCATCTGGCATGAACAGAGGAAACTAAGAACTTCTGGAAGAGAAGCACAAAAGCAATTTAGTTTCTTCGGAATTTTCCAAGACATTAACAAAAACCCTTCAGATACATCCTGCAAACATGGCTCAGTGAGCCTGCCTCCTGTAGACATGTTCATATAGCTAATAATCTCAATAAAATCTTGTTGAATTTAAATGAATTGTTTGGGTATGGGATGGGTGTTGTCAGAGTTAAGCCAGCAGGTGTGGAAAGTCAATCATCTACCAAACTGGCTGGGTTTCAGAACACGATCTCATGTCTCTTAATGGGAATTTCAGGAGCACAGAATACATCCCCTCAGCAAAGCTCAGCAGGCTCTTTTCGGTAGTTATTTATAAAAGCGACTACAAACACCAGGTGAAGCTGTGCCTTGAGCGGTATCAGCACATGCATTACTGGCTGCTTGCTGGGGCTCGACGTCCTCCACGTGCAGTGGGACAGGAGTGGTCTGATGGCACCATCAGCCCCGCGAGGGGATGCGGAGCTGTGCCATCGGCGGCACTGCGCGGACACACAGCGCTGAGTGGCTGGCCCGAGATGTTTGCAGTACAAACACAAATGGAGTCTGCAGCCTGGATGACATTAGACTGTTTCACTGATATTAGAACAGATTTATTTTATCATTGCTTTTTGAAAGTGACTTTTAATGCAGACTGTTTTCTAAATGATCCTTGAAAGACACTCCTTTCTTCCTCATCACCTTCACCTAAGGCAATAACATTCAGTAGCATTGATCTATTTGCTGCTAGTTTTCATTAATTTTACCCTCCCTAAGGGTGGTGCAGCTTTGGTGCCAGCTAATTAAAACCTATTTAGGGCTGTTCAGTGTACTTTATCAGACCAGAATTAGCTCTACTGCTTTAATGAAGACTACAGTTTTCTCTGTTATTACCAATTAAATGTTGTTATATCATATTGCATTATGTTTCTAATGCATGGCAAAGATATAGATGGCTTTAGAACCACTTACCTGGACTGAGGTACACACAGAGATGCCACATTTAGTAATTGCCTAATGTTTCTTTAAATCCTTTCACTTGACTCAATACATATAATATACCAAAACATTAGTGAAGTACTGGAAGAAGCTGCCAGCTTTATGCTCCCTCTAGGGAATTACTAAGTAAAATGCATTAATGAAAAATTGTAAATGTCTGGTAATGAATATTATTTATGTATAACAATTATTCAAAGTGGATGAGCATTCACCGCCTTGAACTCAAATGCTTCACTAATGAAGACTCTCAGAAAGAACATATGTCCCCCAGATTTGTAACACCGCATGCAAGGTTAATTCTCCAGCATGGGTAGCCCATATCAGAGGGTATTTTGTACTGCTGTAGAATTAAAAAATTCTTCATTGCAAAATAAACAAATTGTTTGTTGGAAGTTATTTAGAGGCAATTCTTGCTTCTTCCATGAACCAATAATAAATCATTTGTCAATACCAAAGCTGTGGGGTTTGAACCTGCACTCAGTGAAGTCAGGGATGAAGCTCCCCCATCAGTGGTGCAGGACCAGAGCTTTTCCACAGCAGAAAAGTGGCTGCAGCACATACCTGGTAGCTGCTTCTCATAATCTCTTCTTATAACATAAAACATGAGCACTACTAGGATGAAAGTACTGAAAAGTCCCACTAATTACCTAAAAAGATGGTACATCAAAGAGTAGAAACAGAAAGCTCCTTAAAGGCTTGACAGACTAGAAATCTGTTGCAATCTTACTGTGCATTACTAGCATACACTGTACATAAGGACAGTATTTTAGGATTAAACTAAAATAGATGTGGTTACAATCTACTCAGTGCATTTTAAAATGAGTTGAACTTGGTTTTCTTCCAGAATATTTGCTGGGAACACGTTGAAACAGACCTCTGTTCAATCTAATATTGCAAGCAAAGAGTTGATGTTTCTCTGAGGAACCGAAGGAATATTTGGCCGAGGAACCCAAGTCTGCCTCAACATCATAATAGTCTGGCACAATGTGCGAAACTATTTTTGTCACCCGCAAATCTCTAGTGCTCTCCCTTTACTGCTTCCCCAAATGCCACATACCTCTGACAGCCTCATGACCCTCCCTAGAAACAGCAGACGGGTCCTGTGAATTGATGATGTTACAGAAAATGAAACAGTTCCCAAACTGAGGTCCCCTGATTAGTGAGGAACTGCAGGATATTTCCTTGTGATACAGAAGGTGTTGGCTGGTGACACGTCAATTGTTTCCCTTGTTTCTGGCTGACAAGTGCACTAATTGATGGTAAAAACATCACTTAGTATTTGATGTGGAAAAGTAGGACTAAAAATGAAAGTTGCAGTAGATACAATGATGTTTTCCAATTGCCACTGTGAGAAGCCGTGGGGTTTTTTCTGTGTTAAAGGGAGGCAAGTGCAAATGCAATGGGATGTGGGTCATGCGGCAGGCTCATTACAATTTGGCACTGTTCACAATGTGAAACTTTTAGTTGTTGTAATGGCTTAAGGAGAAAGAAACTGGGCCACTTTGACATTAGGCTGCTTAAGGACTTTTTCATAAGCACTGGGAGAAGTTGAACTTGCCTTTGACGTGAAAAGAAGCATTTGTATTGTATTAATTGCATAATAATAAAACCTTGAGATGTGTTAATTTGTTGAAGAGGAATGAATTAGACTGGAGATGAGGATACTTTGACATTGGATGATGAGATTTTTTTTCATAGGATATACTAAAGTCTAATCTCACAGTAAGGATTTTGATAAAATATTGAAAAGTCACTGTGACCTGACTGACTATTAACATGGAAGAGTCATAAATATAAACAAATTTATGTTTAGCAATGTAATAATGTACCCATGATCATATTTAGCTTGATTAATATCTAAACCGGA
Source organism: Podiceps cristatus (assembly GCA_000699545.1). NCBI lineage: Eukaryota > Metazoa > Chordata > Aves > Podicipediformes > Podicipedidae > Podiceps > Podiceps cristatus. The sequence goes on from JMFS01020548.1 coordinate 12,683, forward strand.
TAACTTAGATTATTAGAGTGCATTTTTGAAGAATGGATTAACCTCTGTTCATCAACTTGTTCAGTTAAACTAAAGAAGTCGTGATAACCTTGACACCTTTCAGAGATATAGGAGCTCCCTCCGACTCCAGATTCGCAGCAGCAACATGCACATGGTGAACAAGCTGAGGAGCAAGTTATTCCCTATGTTTCAATAGGTTTTTTAAAAGGAAAGATCAACTCTAACGAAGTTCTGACAATTTAATAACAAAGTGAATCAAGGAACTTTAAGAGGTGCAGCTTGTCAAAAGCTAAGTCAAAAGTTCGGACTGTGTTAAACTATTTGTAAATATCTGTATTTTTAATTTTGTCAGAATAGCTACAGTCCTTCACAACTTCAAATTAATGACGTGCAAATTCAAAAATTAATACTAAGGCACAGCAGTGATCTGGAAACTCCTTCCTAGTTAGCACCAGTGACTATGCAAAACAGGTGCTCTTCCATGGCAAAACACAGATGACCAGAATTTATGCAGCTTGGTTACAAAATCCTGCAATTTGTGGTCTTAATTCCACAAATCCAATTTCTTCTCTGAACATGCTAGCCAAAACAGAGGCCCTCACACTTTCATCTCCTTACAGCCCTCACGTGAGCAGAATAAACACACATTCTCCGGCACAGAAAACAGAATTTCAGCATAATTCTGGTAAAAATCTAAATCTATTACAGTATCACTGATAATCCATTTTCATCAAGAAATGGAAATAATGCGTGACCCTGAGGTTTATGTTTGAAGAAAAGCTATACTGAATCTCAACAGAGAAGAAAATACAATATCCAGAGTCATCCTGAGGTTGTGCATTTAGAAATGTTGTTTGTGTAGGATTATCTCTTCAAATAAAATGTCAATTTAATCAATAGTAAATTGAACTGAAAACAACACACAGCTTTTAAAATGTTTCAGGAAGACATCCAATATTTTTGGGACTCAGGCCAACAGAAATGGAAAGAACAGAAGGTAGCGTAGGTGGGGTAAATGGGGCCTAGCTGCTGCCTCATCAAGTGCTTATAACAGTCAAAACCATATAACAATCCATTAAAAACATATCTCTGGACTCATTACACGGAGAGAATCCGACACGGACTTCTCTCGTGTACCTTTTGTCAAACATTCTAATTGTTCTTCACATTTAGGACTTACCGGTCTTTTCCCGTCTCCTTCTTAAATACGGCATCACAGTAACTCATGCGCTTTTCTGTTGTCACATAGATTTTGGCAGTTGGATAGCTGTCAACAGTTTTCTTCAGCATGTTGTACACAATGCCATTTCCATCCTTCCTCATGTTTCGAAAAGGTCCCCAGATCACGTAAACAGTATTGTTGGTTTCTTTGAAAAAGTACTCAGGATTCTTGAGTAGGAGAGGCACACTTGTGTGAGAGACCACTCTTACGGTTGTCCTCTTCCCAACATCCTCCTCATAGCCTTTTGTGGGAGCATTGTTCATCCTCCATATGCAGGAGGACTTGTCTATCTCAGCTCCCAACTTCTGGCCAGCCATCTGTCCCGAGTTTGAAACAATGGCACAGAGGTCACAGTCAAGTTGTAGAGGCTGGAAGAAAGAAAACAAAAATACATGGCAAATAAAGTAAAAATACATGGCTCTGTAAAACATGAATACTAAAAAAATTAAAAGGAAAGCGGCCACAGTCCAACAAATTGATAGCAAAGCTTCTTTTTAAAAAGACCTAACAATCCCCATGTGGTAGAGCTGGTAGCAAACTCTACCACCACAAATCTCTGAATGCAATCCTTTTTAGTGAAACAGGCAATTCCAATCTTTTCCTTTGCTCTCCACCTTGCGAAGTCAACTAGGAAAATAATAATTCTATTTTTTCCTCTAAATGTTATTCTTCCCACTAGAAAACAATGAAAGAAAGAAGCATCAGAAAAGAATATTTAGACCAATGTCGCCTTCTGTTTTAACAAGGTGTTGTCAGCAATAGGAAAAAAGTACAGAAAAAGTAACCCTGGAAATTTAACTGTACACTGACTGTTTAAGTGTCTTAATGAATAGTTCCCAAATTTGTGATAGAAGTCAAACATGAGATGTATCTCTAAAAAAACAATCTAGTAGTATGAAAATCCTGCACTTAGAAAGGAGATGCAGACAGGAATATGTTGTTCTCTCCAGAGAACGGTTATGACCCATGAAAAATGAAATGCAGATGGACTAGTGACACGTGAACTAGGAACTTAATCCTGGGCAAACTGAAGTCAAAGAGCACATTCTAGGGCACTATTTCTCTAATATGAATTGAAAATAGGAACAGTTATCTGTCTAACAGAGATATAGGGACCTATCTGATATTCCATTTGTCAAAGCATAAATAGTAAAAGTCTTGGCTCTTTTGCACAAACAGACTAAAAGGGAATGCCCTGTATTTAAGTTGGATTGCTTGAAAAGTTTGATTTCAAATCTAAATCAACTGAAAACTAGATCCATCAAAACAAAACCGACAGAAGACACAAGATCATCTACAATTTTTTGTATGGTCACAGACTTGATCTGTCATGCTCCCAATTGGGAGCCAGTGACTTCAGTTTAATGTCTGTTAGGAATAATTCCCTTCATGTTTTTTGGACATTTAGCCTGATAGGATGCTAGGTGCTTTTCTGATCAGACTTGTGGTTATTTCCCTTCAAAAATCACATCTCATGTAGCTGTTGTGGATGGGTACCCTGGCTACATTTGACCAGTATAACCTTAAGACATGGTGGCTGAAAAAACATCACGTTTCTTTGATAATGGTGCATAAGGCAAGGACAAGAGATAAACACCTGAAGAGAGCCAAATAATAACAGCTAAAATAGCTCATCTTTGGGTGACAGATATTGCACAGAACTAAGGTGCATCCTGCAAGACTTCCGTAATAAATCTCACAATTGCAAAGGTTTGATCTCTCTATAGTGATTGGTTTGATTTCTCTGTGTGAGTGGTTCATGAAAATGGTCTTTCCTCATTTCATCAGGAGTTCAAGATGCCTGACCGCATGCAAAGGTGTTGGCAATGTTTCCTTTACAGAACACCACATATTTTTTCATAGCTGTTGTAGTTTTAGAGAGCTGTCCTGCATAGCGCTCCGACAGCAGGGATGAAATCCCAGGAGGTGCAGCTGAACACAACAGTCTTTCTGTTTACTGCTTAGTTACAGAAATCCTCTCTAAGATACATTATGAGGACATGGCTGGGCAACCTAAACAAATCCATAAGCATAACTCACATCCTAACATGAAGTGAATTGTTAGGGTCCCAGTAGATTAATTTATAGCTTTCAGGGTGAGCTTTCAAACTAACAAATACTCAATATGAAAGTGCTAGATAGAAAAAGACAATTTGGTCAAGAATCTGGTCCCATTCAAATTTGTCTCAACCTCAGTGTTGGTTTTGGTTGGGGTTTTGTTTGTTTGTTTCTTCCCCTCCCCCCCCATATTCTTCCTTCTCCATTAAAATGGAGCTGCTTTCTTAAATTTGGAATGGTTTGATTTTCTGACCTTACTTAGAAATTCATTGCACATTTTCTATTCACTGAGTGTAACTGTTCTGCTTGAATAAACTGAGTACACTCACTCCTGCAATTGTGTCCCCCGGTTTTCTAGCTCTTTTGTTGTGATTCATTTATCTTGTTCCAATTTATAAAACGCTTTCATAATATTGAATGCCTGCACTAGGCCAACATGTAATCTGCTCTTCTTCAATAAAGGCAGAGGCTTAACCCCTCCCAGCCCTATCTCAGAATAAATATTTTTTACAATGTAGAGAAATTTTACATGTCCTAATATGCATATTTCCCAACTGAGATCCCAGAGAGAGTGGGAGACTGACTGACACCCGTGAGAGACATTCCACTGACTCCACAATCATCCACTGACTTCAGTATCGTTTTGCATCATATCTTTCTCAACATATGCAAAAGCAGACATCAACATTCATTCAATGAAACCCCATATGGAAACAGGCCAGCAGCTTGCAACATTGCTTTATAAGTGTCACAGGCAAAAGGGGCAGTTTCAGTAATCCATATACAACAACTGTCTCATTTTCCTCATTTATCATGACATTCCTGTTTGTTATCACACCCTAGCTCAGGTAAGTCTGTCCCATCACTTTAAGACTCAAAAGCTGCTCAAATACAGCTCCTCTGCCAGGTGGCTCCCACAGGACCTATTAAGGTAGAGGGATTTGGGTGCCTGAGGGGCCAGAATTGGGAAGCACCTGGGCAGTTGTAGCTGCTACTTCTGCGACTGAACTAGGACACAGCTGACAACTCTCTCTGACAGTTGGAGTTGATGTGCTGTTGTCCCACTCACCCCGTACTCTGGGGTCCTACACCCCTCACACCCTTTTCCCATATGCAGATTTTTGGCTGCGAGGTTGCCCACGATAGCCCTAACCTGTATGAGAAACTATCACTTTTGCATTTAACTTGCTGTATTGTTCATATTAAGGATGAACAGAGGCAGAGAGACAAAAACTCAGGAACAAAAGGAGAGTTTACGGCCTTTGGAAAAGGGAACAGACCACTCAGAAGGACTACAAAGATGCAGTGAAGCTATGCAGGGAGAAAATTAGAAGGGCCAAAGCCCAACTTGAACTCAGTCTGGTTGTTGCCATAAAAGACAATAAAAAAATCCTTCTACAAATACAACAACAAAAGGAAGACTAGGGAGAATCTTCCTCATTTACTGGATGCAGGGGGAAACACTGTGACTAAGGATAAGGAAAAGGCTGAGGTACTTAATGCCTTCTTTGCCTCTGTCTTTAATTGCAGGACTAGTTGTTTGCTGGGTACCCAGCCCCTTGAGCTGGAAGACAGGGATGGGGAACAGAATGAAACCACTGTCATCCAAGAGGAAATGGTCAGTGACCTGCTGCACCACCTAGGCATACACAAGTCTACGGGGCCAGATGGGTAACACCTGAGAGAGCTGAAAGAACTGGCAGATGGGCTCACCAAGCCACTTTTCATAAGTTTTCAGCAGCCCTGGCTAACCAGGAAGGTCCAAATGGACTGGAGATTGGCAAATGTGACATCAATCTACAAGAAGGGCAGAAGAGAGGATTCAGGGAACTACAGACCTGTCAATCTGACCTCAGTGCCGGAGAAGATCATGGAACAAATCATCTGGGGTGCCATTACACACAATTTACAGGACAACCAGATGATCAGGCCCAGTCAGCATGGATTCGTGAAGGGCAGGTCCTGCTTAATGAACCTGATCTCTTTCTATGACAAGGTGACCTACTAGGTGGATGAGGGAAAGGCTGTGGATGTTAT
>KL259684.1:4786-21287 GCA_000699545.1 Podiceps cristatus
AACGATCCTAAGTTGTTTTTATAAATTAATCAGAAATTAAGGGTCCAAGACTTACACAGGTAGGAGGAGAAAGACAGAGGCCGACTTTAGGCTAAGGTGGGTCACAACTCTAGTCTGTCTAATACCAAAACTGCTGTTCATTAATTTTCCACCCTTGTAGTTTGGCCGCCCTGGAGCAGTGATGCGACAGCTCTGGTTGCTTAATACTGTGGCCCGGGTAACTGCTGACTCATCACATTGTGGGAACCCCTCCCCCGGTTTGGGTTGCGTTGGGTTTGGTTTCCCGCTGCGGGTATGGGTAGTACTGCACGTCTCTGGCACTGTGCCACGGTGAAGTGTGGCAGAGCAGAGCACTGGTAACGGCATGGCATTAGTGATTAGGTATCCATCTCCATTTTAAATTTGAGTGTGAATGTCTATTGCTCCAGATGAAGATGTTTATTACCATAATGATGCTGTACAGAATTATTTTAAATCCAGTTATGACTATTCAGCCTTTCCCTCCCCATAGTCAAACATGACAAGTTAGTGAAAAAGAACATAGATTTTATCTACGTATTAGATTCTAGAAAACTACTCTTATTGTGTTAGATGCATTAAGAATAACTAGAAAAACTTTGATTTTTATGGGGGTGAGTATTGTTTTGGACATGAAGCATATGCCATCACAAGAGGTAGTTATAAAACAGAACATAAATCCGACTTGGATATCTTTGTAACATTTAGTAATCTTCTCTCTACACTGCATTTTACTTAAATTGGGCTATGTATCATATGTGATGAAAGGGTACATAAACTATGGAACATAGGAAAGTATATACATTACATGGAAAAGTAATTGAAGTATGTAAAACAAGAATGACACTGAAAACTGAATAATCGATTTTATGTGATGCAGTAGTTATTCTACTGTGTTGAAACTCTCAGAGCAAAGAGATCTCAGACTTTTTGGGTGCTTTTCATAATGAAGTGTACTTGGATGGGGGACGGAAATTGATACGGGTGCTATAAGAATGAATGTGTTGTAAAATGTGAAAACAGAACCATTATTACAAACTAGAGAAGCTAGAGATGAAGATGACTTGGTCTCTGAATCCTGTCACATTTCATGTCTCTGATTTTAGTATTTAGGTTTTTAGTGCTTTCCTTTTCCCCTCAGATTTCAACCAACCTTGTCAAAGATTGGATTTCACAGAAGTTCCTAATAATTTGCAAATTACCTCTATGTTATGATCTCCCTTAGGAATATACTTCCTATAAGGTACATGCAATGGGGCTTTCAGAGAAGCTGTGGTAACTGCTGTCATTATGAAGGAAGTTCAGTCCATGGTACGAGCTGACAGAGGTGAGGAAGGTGGCATCTGAATTTATTAGAATTCATCCAGGATATTGCATTAGATCAAGTGTGACAATTCAGTGTCAAGTTTAATTGAAAATAAAGCTATTGACATAATGGAATAAAAATAATAAAAATTTTATGTGAAGAATTAAAATTATATATTTCCACAATATGGGATGAAGAGAAAGAATATGATTTCAAGTATCATGGTACTGAAATTTCCACCCTCAACTCTTACCAAGTCAGGCAAGCTCTGACTCACAAAGTAATATGAAATAAAATACTTAATTTGAATGGACAGAAATAATTTAACTTGGAAAAAAAAATCTTTTTTTTTTATTTTCATAATAAAGCAGTGTAGTTAAAAATTTCCTTGCATAAAACTTTGACTTTTAGAGGACAGTACTTTACCTGATCCTAATTTTTTTACTAACTCTGCTGGTTGCTATATTTATATTTTCTAAGACTTCCTAGGATAGTAGCTATAGGATTTTCTTCTTGGTAAAAACATGAGAAATACTGTATTAACAGGGGAAAAGAAAAGGAAAAAAAAAAAAAAAAAAAAAGCCATTTTTTTCTAATTCTCTCTGTGGTTTTGGGTACAATCCTGAAAAGTTAAAATTTGTTCTGTAGCTGGGAAGATGCTTTTGAGATAGGTGCAGATTTGAAAATCACTGCTCTGTTGTCTAATTAACTATGCTGTGCTCTGCGGGTGTTTTTTGGTTGGTTGATTGGTTGGTTTGTTTGGGGTTTTTTTTTGATTCATATGCATTGGAATCTATTAATTGAATAGCCACTGAGACCAGTGAACTGAACTGAACCATACTGCCTGCTTGGAATTTAATTATCTTAAATTCCTTATGTTTAGACGCAGTAGTTAGACACAAATTTGATTATATAAATAGTAAATTGTTCTGTTAAAGCACCGTTAACAACTAAATAATGGCATAAATCAGTGCGACTTTGAAATGATTTAACCAATGACTGAAAAAGCAAACAAAGTTTTTTTGATACCCAAACTCAGACAAATGTTAAAAAAAAAAAAAAAATAAAAAATAAAAAAAGTGAAGAAAAATGTGTACACTTGAAGAGTTCTGGAACTACATGCATATGAATATCACGTTAGTTTAAGGTTACCAGCAGAATCACAAGCTCTGGTCCTCCCTTTTCAAACAGAGGAGGCACGTTGCTAGTGGAGACACTACCCTGAGCAGAGCTGCTGCAAAACCACTTTAGATCAGATCAATCGTGATGCGAATGGAAAGAAATAGTACTTTTAAGATGTATTAGTTTGACCCTTTCTGTATGCCTCTTTTCCAATGATAAAAATTGTGACCTAGAAATGCTTATTTTTCTCCACTGAAGGAAGGAAACCTGGCTGAATCAAGTGCAATTCTTAAAAATGTCCTGTTTCAAGTACTGAACTGCTAAATAGGGGAAGGGGTTTATATTCGATGGCAATGTTGTTTACAGTGATTTAAGTGGCATTTGTTCACTGTTGCTCATTCCTGTCCTATATCCGCCCTTTGAATTTTACTAGCCCAGCTGTTCACGTGGCCATGAGATGACCTGGAAAGTTTCAATCCTAATAGAAATTAAACCTGGGAAATACTTGATTTTTGCTGAATTAGTTCCTTAGTCAAGTTCACACCTTTTTCAGAAATTTTTGAATAAATGGATGAGAAGGCAAGAGGCTTTTTGGACTGGTATTTTTGCCAGAGAAATACAGGTGAAACCACAGTCCATGGACTAGAGGCTTATAATAACGCAGTCTTCTGGCGAAGGAGGAGTGGGGAATAAGCAGCCATCAAACTTTATGGAAATCACAAAAATAGACATGGAATTGCAGACCTTTGCAATTAAGTTATGTTAGGTTGTACTGTTTTAAATAATCACTGAAAAGTCCTTTCACTGTTGCCTGACATTTATTGAGCAATTGGTGGCACATTAATTCTCATTGTCCCTTCTACAAGTATGGTAAACAGAGGCTTAATCACATTAATTTAAAATAAAGTAGCTAATTTTCAGTATGAATAAGGCTAGGCTAGGCTAGAGACTATTAGGAAAAGATTAATATTTTCCTTTAGTAGGTCATGATGAAACATTTGATGAGAATACTTAAAGAACCATCCAAAATAGTTTTTAACCTGTACATGATTATATTGAGACTCTATGGAGAACAGGAAAAGTCATGCAGGATTGAAGAAGCAGCAGCATAATTTATAGCCTGGATTACTTTCAGTGAGATCCCAGTATTTTCATTACTGATGTTGATAGAGAGGGTACAGGTATGAAACTGAAGATGAAGTAAGGCTAAGAAGAATTGCAAATACTGTGAAGGTCAGGGTTAGAATTCCTAGTACAGCTACAAATGGGATGATGTCTAAAACCAACAAGATAAATCCAGTAAAGACAAGAACAAAACTCTGCTCTTAGTAGGAAGCAGTATAACAAATACATTTAAAAAAAAAAAAAAAAAAAAAAGCCACTGGGCATCAGTAAGGCAGAAAAACATCTGAAAGGTATAAAGCATCATGAATTCCATATAAATTAACAGGGTGATGTGTTTTCAGAGGAGACAAATCTAACTTTGCTAAATCAACAGAGGCACTTTAGAAGGAGGCTATTATTTCATCTGCGTTCACTGCTATTAAGATCTCAGCTAGAATTGTGTGTCCCTCTTTTGAGCACATCTTCTTTAAGAGAGGTGTAGACCAATGAGAGATGGCCTATGGAAAAAAAAAAAAAAAATAGGATTGATTGCTCAAAAATAGAGAAGATTGTAGGAAGACATAAGAGCTGTCATCCACTATGTGAAAGACCATTCTGGAGAAATCTGATCTATTGCCATATGAATGGGTTATAAGGGACCTGGTACCTTTTCTGATTTGAATATTAGGAAAAATTTTCATCTGGCTACAAAGATACTCAAATAGTGGGAAAACAGAGTTTGGAAGGCTATCAAATTTCCTAAATATTTAGGAATATTTACCTAAATATTGACCTAAATATTTTAGCAATCTTTTTTAAGGATATATACATATTTGAAACTGCATAAGGGGTTGTATTAGAATCATAGAATCACAGAAAGGTCTGGGTTGGGCTCAGAGTTTTGTGTCCTGCCTTATAGTGTAGTTCAGTGATAAAGGATGCTGTTTCTGTGAAGCATGATTTGAATTTAAAGATCTAGAGGAAGCTCTGAGTTGACAACAGTAGCCAGGTTATGAGTTTGAATTAGAGCTAGGATGCCCTTATTGTTCAGGATTAATAACAAGGCGTTAACGGGGAGAGTTTGTGGCAGAGAGGGAAAATTAAATTATGGGTGTGATTGGCTGGAGGCAATGGCTGAATATCCTCAACATGAGGATGTCAAAGGCAAAGTCCAGGGCCTTTAAAATAAAGATTGTAGGAATAGCACAATCAGTGCAAGATGCTAAATGCGGGGGGTTCAGAACTGCTGTAAACCAATTCACTGGTAAAGGTTATGGGAGCATCCATTATCATTTATACACCTATCTGCAGATTTTGAGCCAGAACATGGCAAGACCCAAGCAACAAACATCATACATTCTAATACATTTTAGCTGATAGTGCTATGAATACCTCTGATAAATGCATTGAAATCACATTTGAAACAATACATTTGTCAGCAAATTATTTGAAATAAACAGGAAAACAAAAACCACAGTTTCAGAATATGAGCAATTAGCTTGCAATAAGATCAAATATCTTGATTTAGACTGTAATAGAAACCCAACTCTTTTATTTGTTCTTAGCTCCCTGTCATCTTACATACTGTAGAGTTAAAGAAAAAAACTAGAACAGCTTTATGCAGGTGTGTAAAACAGCGCAAGTGGCATTCGGCGCTTCATCACTTTCTTCTAAAATGGAATAAGAAAACCTCAGAATTTAGTAACTTCTGAATGTTTGGGCAATTTCAGATCTGGCAAAGCCACAGATGTCTCAAAAGCATTAAGAGAGGGCTTCATGTTATAGAAACCACTTGGGGAAATGCTTTGTAAAAGCTACAATTTCTAGAAAAGCCTCTCTTAGCTCACATTTTCTTAGCTAGAAAGGCAAATTGGCCTCATGCCATTGTAATTAAATAAATATATACAAGAATCTTTAATATCATGATTAATTTGGATTTCTTATTGTAGCTAAAAAATAATAAAAATGTATGTTGGCATGTGTGTATGTATATGTATGCATTTCTGTGTCTATACATGGATTTATCGATTTTGTATATATGAGATGTTTATTTTTCCCGTTTTATTAATAGAACCTGGAAAAAATCAGCAGATATTATGGCCTTTACTTTCTCGTGTTCTCTTTATATGCGGTATCACATATATGTCTGTTCTGCCATAGTACTTCTAGGTAATGCTCATGAGGAAAAAATGAGGAACAGTGCTGATTTCTAAGACATTTGCCTTGTGTTCTGAGCACAAGAAAAGGGGGTGCTTGAGCAGAATATGCTTTTACTTTTTGTTGATCTGGAGTTAGGCAGAAGTAAATTTATTACACAAGTTCCAGAGGAGGTCACAAGGGAATTTTCCTCTTTTTGATTTACCTCTGGCACGCACACGCACGCACACACACACGTATATATATATTTATGTAACCCTTTCTTACTAGGTTTTAGAATATTTACTTTGGAGTGTATGGTATTTGTATGCCGTTAAACTGAAGCAGTAGCTGTAGAAAAGAACATCTGGCCCTCTTCAGAAGCAGTATTTTTCTCAAAATTGTATGTAATACCCAGTAATGATTTCTATCTAGTGAAAGACTAAGTGAGCACTGATTAGGAGCTGTGTATATTTTAGATTAATTGTGTCTTGTGGGCAGTGTAGCATATGCTTCAGTATACAGAAGGCTAAATTTAAAGATACAGAAATTGCCTCTTAAGAGCAAATCAAAGTCACAGCAACAAAGCGATCTTAATCCCATCTGCTGTCAGGAAAGAGCCAAACATAAACCAAGCAAAAATGTAGAGTTCTCCCTGATGACTTACCACCATAATTTCTTGCATTATTATATTACAATTGCCAGCTGCAACCAAGTGGTTTGTAGGCAGTGTAACCATAGATACTACTGAGTTTCTTCAACCTTGGTTAGCTTTTCAAGTTAATAAGATTATCTGATATTGAGTGTTGTTGGATTTGTTATTTCTTTTACTTCACTATTCTCTCCCCCCCCCCTTTTTTTTTTTAATCCAGAGAAAGATATATAACAAGCTATTCCAGTCATATGCAGTCTAGTAGTCATTTTATTTAATTTATCCAATTTTCTTCTTCTGTTTTTCCATGCAAAGAAAATACTCTTCCCTGAAAAATTCCCATGGAAACACTGAACTTTGTGTCTGCATCCCTTTTGGTAGAAACATTACAGGCAAAGAATATTGAATAGCTAGCTGGTAGCTTATAAATATATGAACAAATCAATAGAAAGTATCTTGTATCGTTACAGGCAATGAAAGCTATTTCCTTATTCCTTCAGTTAAGGATTAGCATGTATTCACATTTAATGGCAAGCTGTATTTTAAAATAAAGTGGGGAGTTCTTATAAAAGCAATCCTCATTGTTCCTTCTCCCCAAGTTAGCCATGTTTACCTCCCTCCAAAACCCGTGTTTATAGCATGGCTGATGGAAGTAATGCTTGTTGAATCCCTGAGCTCTCTAGCATAAGACTTCAAGTGTTTGTGCATATGTTTATTATACTGCCTGCAAATGAATTAGAGAAGCCTGTTCTAATACTGCGTTTATTTATAGCCTGGCTACAATTATTAAAGTATCTCAACCCATGAGCCCCGCCTTGACTGAGAGACGGTGGTGAAAGAATGGTTGAAGTGGGAGCTTGGCCCACGCGCTCAGTTCCTAGAGCAAGTTCTGCGGCAGTGGAAGGGGACTGCGATGGCCCTGGGAGGCTGGTTCCTCGGGAACGGGAAAGCCGGAGGGAATGCGTGGTGAAGAGCCCTGGTGTGCCTGCTGCGTAGCTTGAAAGGTGTAGCAAGTCACACAGTAGATTCTCTTGGTCTTAAGGGCCAGTGCTAGTGATAAACCTCTGCTGGCATTTCAGTATTGACTCTGATGTCATATGAAGGGATGATGAGGACATAAATACACAGTAAACAGTAGGGCTCAACTTCAGGTGCATAGTTAATCTATATTAAATGCATAAGGGTAGAACCCCGAACCTATAACTTCTCTTTTGGCCCAAGAAATACCTTCTTTGAGTCCAGACAGTGGAGGAGACTACAGTCTGGGTCAACCCATCTTTCCTTTCAATACTGAAAATTTGTCAGCCTCTGATTATTGCCCTCTATGATAGTATTGAACACCCGTACTTGCTCAGTCCAGAGCTTTTGTCTCCCTCCACCCCTTCGCAGATCCAGCAAGGAGACCTGCTTTATCCTATGCATCCCTGGGAGATGGCTGAGGTACGAAAAAAGGAGCAATGAGAGATCTATTAAAAAATCATCTAGCTGGACAGAATAGAGCAAATTCTCCTCTGATGCCCAAGGGATTAAATCTCTTATCATTTCAGAACTGAAACAGGAGAGCTACGCCTTGTAGCCCAGCAAGTACTATTTTTGCCATAACCAGTAAAAGGCCGTAGGTTTTGGACTCAGGGGACAGTGAAGGCCACCAGGATGTTTGTTTTAGCAATTCTCTAGTGGCCAGGTGACTGTTGTCTCGCCTTTGTGTGAGCTGAAGCTCTGTGAACAACATGAAGGTCTGCAAACCTTGGTTGGAAAGGACGATCTAGATGATCTTCCAGCCTGCATGACCCTGTGACTCTGTGACAATGTATCCCAAATCACCAAGTGTCCGGAGCATGTGAAACAAAGTTTCCCAGTTGTTTGCTCTGACAACTTAACCTATGCCTCCCCTATTCCTTAGGGCTCTGAATGGATATTTCAAAATCAAATGGATTTGGTTTTGTTGCATCAACCATGTATACAGGGCTGCACGGCCAGGCTTTGGTAGTGTGGGGGGTACATGGGGGTTTCTGTGAGCAGCTGCTGGAAGCTTCCCCCATGTCCCACAGAGCCGATGCAGCCGGCTCCAGGGGTATATTTTCTCTCCCCTGCCCAGCTGAGGAGGGGAGGGACAGAGCAGCTTTGGTGGGTGCCTGGGGTCCAGTCGGGGTCAAACCATGACACCATGCCTATGCCCCAGGATCTAGAGAATGCAAACAAACAAACAAAAAAAGTTCATTAGGAGAGAGACTTGCTAATCATGCTAGATGTGACTCATCCTCTCTTCTACATGGTGTCCTATGACATATGATTACAGAACATGAAGGCGCTTGCTGGGCTGCTTGCCTTTGCACATCTGCCGGAACCTAGATACAGAGATTCGGCATTTTCTATGTTCTCAGGGCATCCTTTTGGATTCCCTGAAGGACACAGGCACTTTCTGAAGCTGACATCAGGTGAATGGAAGAAAGCATTTACTGAGCCATTATCAGATTAAACATCCAGGGAAGGATCCCAGAGTTGTGAAGGTGAAACAATGCCAACTTTTGACAAGGTTTTTTGCTTGTTGGCATGAGGCCAGTGTATTGTACTCAAAACAAATGTGCTTGGGTTTGAATTTGCTACTCCATGCTGTAATCACTAGAAAGAAAGGAATATTTCAAGACAGTGTTGATCTTATTAATGTCTTGCTTTATTTAAGTAACAGAATACCTTTCCATAAACAATCCTGCTTTATAAGAAATCCCATGGTCACCAATTCTGCATGTGTTTCTCTGAACTAGCAGCACCCTCTGGACCCAGAGCTCTGCATTCTATGCAGAAGCCTTGTTGCAGTTCTGCACTGCCAAATCGCCCTTTGTACGTACCCTGACATGAGGAGGACTCCTGGCTATCGCAGCAATTTTCAGCTAACAGATCGGCTTGTAATGCATGGTGGGTGCTACTACCCTGCAGACACAGATCAAATACGTGCACGTTGCAAACTGCTGTCTATGGCAGACGTTCTTGGCTAATCTATATTCTAAAAGTTTCCACAGAATAAAGGAACTTCTGTTAAATCAACCTGAATTTGCCATGCACCTTTTAGGCTCCCTGTAAAGCAGAAGCACTCTTAATTTTCACACAGGTACTCCCTCTGGTCCCTCTCTCCCTCTTTTCCAGACTACAGTGAAACACGTAGCCTTTCTAAAGAGCTACATGGCTTGATACCATGGTTTGTCACTTAGCGTCCAGTGTTACTGCTCTGTCTGTCTTTAATGATGACTTATAATAATACTTCACAGGTAGCGGTAGTGGCTCTTATGAGCTCTGCATTATAATACTCTTAAGTAATATAAAAGGATCTTACCAAATTTTACTTAACATGTTGGGTAATTTTATATGAAAAGATATCATAGAATCATTTATGTTGGAAAAGGCCCTTAAGATCATTGAGTCCAACCATTAACTTAACACATCCATCATCAGTAGTACTTTCTCCTTCTTGAACTTAGATCAGTCCAACCCTTGGAACAGCACCAAAAGTATGATGCCGATATTATTTTGAAAAGCGCCTGTTTCTGAGTCTAGGTAGTAAATAGCATGCATATATTCTGTTATTTTATATACATATATTAACCCATGTCATAGAAGACAGCTTTTGATCATAGTGGACATGAGAGTCTAGTTACAGTGTTATATGAAGTCTCTCATTTAAGTACTAGCAGACAGGAGCTATATAAATCTTATTTCAAGTACTAGAGTATAGGAACTTTTTCCAAGTTCGCAGCAGGGCATTTTAAGACTTGACACTAAAACATGTTATTTGGTTGTATCATGTCATGTGTCATACCTTTATTGTTGCAAGAATTGGAGAGCTTGTGCTGTAGCATAACAACTTTCTGGAAGGCAAGTTTGTTTAATAAATATCCTGTATACTCTTTGAGGGACACTACTTGGTACAAGGGTTTTAATAACTCATTCTCTCCTCCTTCCTCTGTCTCATTCCTCTCCAGTTCATTGTGTTGTGGAGTTCTGGTTATGGTCTATTAGAAACTTAATTCCAGCTGCATCGTATACTGAGGTACACACAAATTTAATTTCTGCAAGTCCTATTTCCAGGGCAGAGTTCATTCCGTGTTTTTTCATATACTGATGTCGGACTGATAACTATGGAAGGAGACCGCAGCTTCCTGGTCTCCTTCATATAATGGAACAGTGATCTGCATTTGGCAGGAAAAAAGCAAGCACTTTCCCTGTGCAGAGATAACCTCACAGCTGCCTGCCCTCTGAGCAGACTGCTGAGGAGGTGTTTTCTTTTGCTTGGGTTCTTTTTGGCTTAATTGATTGGTCTCTGTCTGGGTACAGTCCTGTTCGATTTATGCTGAAAACTTGAACACAAGAGTCAGGAAAATTTTCTGTAACAGTTTCCTGTGACCAGACTGTGAAAATCCAAGTAGAAAACCCTTTACCCTATTGACATTCCAGCCAGTTGTGGCTCACGAGCTATTAGAGGCTTCCTCCTGCTAGTCTGAAAAGCCTTTACATAATGGGGTGGAAAACCGCTTTGTAAAGGGACAGAAATCTCTCTTCACAGAATTCTGAAAATAGTGTCCTGCCTTCCTCATCTATAGCACAGTAGGGGCAAGCTCAGCAATTACATTGATGACTAAAGTGGTGATAAAACAGCACTGCTCGCCCTAAGGATTCTTGTAAATAAAGATCTACAAGGCTGTCCCAGTCTTGTATGGGGTAGCTGCAGCAATAGTCCCGGACCTGCCGGCAGAATTGGGAGATGCTTGATCAATGCCTATGCAGACTTGCACAGACACTCTCCTGTCAGATACAACTGAAAACCCAAGGTCCCCTATATTTACTATACAGCATGTTTTCCTACTTTGTTATTCCTAACTTAGAAATGGCAGAAAGTATGTAGTTTGAAATGCTAACTGAGGCAAGTGTTGAATTACCATTGGCAAGTCATCTTGGCCACAGGCTTTTATTTCAGTCACTTGAGTCATTCCTGGCTAGATTTTCCAAGTCTCAGTAAATACACTGGATGCTGGTACATGCTCCTGTTGCTGCCTACACTTTGATCCATCTGTTATCATGGCACTATTCCTACTTAGAAGTTGATCGGGCCATTATACTAGATTATAGGTGCCAAGTTAATGTGGGTTTAGGCAGTTACAAAAGCTTTTCTGCAGGCTACCTCTGCTCTAAGATAGAATTGCCACATTGATGCCACATGCTTTCTTACCTCATGACATCTGTTGATGCTGAAATGCCAAAAAATACCCATGTACATATAAAATGGACCTTTCTGTTGCTCGTGTATGTTGACAAATGTTATTGCCAGTGTTTAACAGAGGTGCTTCAGGAGATCACATCATTTTCAAAATACAGAATCCCCCTGCTGTTGTTTTTAAAGCAGTTTATGGCCTATAATGTCAGCCAGTAACTCTATTGGTACAAAAAACTTTGTACTGATCCTAAGTCACCCAGGTTGAGTAGCTGTATTAATTAAGCTATAGATACCTCAAGGAGCTTGATAGCTAAGTCTTATTGCTACAGCTCATCGACATGCAATTGTTTGATTCCAGTTTCATCACAGAACAGTGGTTTTGATGCAGCATACCATATTGCTCATTTTTTTTTTTTTCTTAGCCAATTTTTTTTACTTTATCAATTTATTTAAACTAATTCCTTGGTAGTGGATTAAGTTATTCTAGAATAAGTTCTAAAATATGCTCAAGTGCATGATCAAATATGAGTTGAATTGTAGCAGCTTGACGAACTACCAGTCAACTGAGCTGTGGTACCTACCCATATTACATGTCCTCTTTTAAATGGCTGCAAAGAAATCAGTATCACATTTTAATGAGTTAACTCATGTCATCTGAGCAGCATTAACTGGTGATAAGACAACTTCGCTTGTTACAAATGTGACATAAAATATGAATGTACCACGTGTTTTAAAATTCAGGCAGAATGGAAATGAACATTTTGTCAGGTGGTGTGGCTACATTGGAAGCTAAGCCGCAGTGACTTGATTTCTTATAACTGTATTCTCAGTTTATCCTCATTTTGTATTAAAATGCATTAAAGTAAACATTGCTAAAAGCAGTGTACTCACAGTAAACTATTGTGTCTTAATTTACAATGGAATGGACTGAAAGTGCACATGCTGATAGTTACATGAGCTTATCTAATGAGTACTTGTTTCTTAAGCACCACATCATGATTGTGTTCACTGATCTGTGTGAATCCTTGTTCGTAAATACTTGTAGGAGTTTGCCTCTATAACTTATGATGTTTCGAACAAGTGTTTCACGACTTCTTAATAAACAGAAATTGAAGAGGAAATATAACTACTTTTTAGACCAAAGAATAATATGATCCGTGAGACTGCATTTTAGATCTGCCACGTATTTTCTGTCATCATATGTAGGAACATTACTGACTCCTGTTTATTCTATTTTAAATTATATTTGAACCTTTTCCTATCATTATTACGATTTTTATTTAACATTATAAAAGAGTTTGAAATCACAGGTTGTACTGCAGTGGATGCACATTTTTTAATACAAAGTTCAATGAAGAAATGTCAGGAATTTAGGACATCGGATCAGCTTTTGAGTTTTTCTGTTCTGTTCCTGGGGCTCACTGTGGCTGTTGAGACTGGGTAGGATTCAGTTAAAGATTACTATCTCTAAATTTATTTGCCTACAAGTAGGTTTCCAGCCTCCTATTACAGTAAGCGAAGATTCAGTCAGTCCACCTAATGAAGCCTAAAGAGGGAATTAGGTAGCCTAGAGAGGTGCCACTAAGAATCTATTTTACTGTGCATTCTTTGTAATGTGGACTTAGAAAATTAGACTAGGATTCAGGTGGCTAAACACAGGTACCTAATACCATTGCAGGCATGTTAGAGAATCATTCTTTGCTTGTTGCTTGCACTCCAGAAGTCACAGGTCACCTGTAGATACCTGTAGGTACTAGATATCTTCCAGCTCCTTTCTGGTGTCTTGGATACTGCAGTGCATATAAAAAGGTTGGACATAGGTGAGGCAGGATGCAGTCAGGCATGTAAAATGGCAGTGACCCCCAGGTTCAAGCAATTGAATGCCATCTTTAACACATAAACCCAAAATTTAGGTGTCAAACTCAGAACAAGTTCCTCTCTTTCCTCTCCTGAAAGAGGGTAAGGTCTCATACTCATTACAAGGTCTTTATAGTTTAGATACTGAGTTTATGCATGCTTTTAAGTAAAAAGATTTCCCATATAGAAGGTGGTGTCTTGCCCTTCTGCATTTATGGTTTGTTCACATTCTGGCAATGTGAAGAAATGACACTGTTATGATTTATTTCAAGGCATTCCCCTCGCCCCCCAAAGAATCACTCCCGTGAAGCTATGTTTCTTTATATGAACATACACAGTTTTCATCCCCACGCAGCAGTTAGTTGGTTTATCTCTGAGCACCACAAAAAGATTACTTAAGTGTCATGTTGGTTGGCAGTTTCTATCAATGTTAAGCAATCATGTCTTTGCACATTGGCTGTCACTTCAGACACGTGAGATTAATCAGTCTCTTTTGTAACACCCTTCTGGAAATGGAAATCCTTAGCACACTTATCTCTTCCTCTCCCTGTTTTCTTCCTCTTGCTTTCTGTGCGTGTCAGTGAGACAGAGACTGTCTAAGGACTTTATCTTTAATGGAAATGTTGCTAAATTAAATTAACTGCTTAAATAAACATCAAATAAATTCTCTAGAGTGGAAGTGAGTTAATATTTTCTGAATGCTGGCTGAACAAGAAAGTAAGATTATGTCTTGGCAGTCGTTATAAAAACTACTCCATAGGAACAAAAAAATTTCAAACTTCAGACACGACTAAAAACATTAGAGAAAGGTTCATGTTAGAACAAGGCAGGAAGCTTTTTCTTTGCTACCCTATTCTCTTGACATTTTCAAAATATTCTCAGGCCAGAGACTCTGGAACTCTTTAGAAGAGAGAGTTTCATGTTTATTCTCTACCTGACTCTGTGAAGTCTAGAATAGATTACATTCTTTCTTTCTTTCTTTCTTTCTTTCTTTCTTTCTTTCTATATGATAATTTGCATAAATAATTAAAATTTTTAAAAGTTAATTGAAAACATTTACATTCAGAAATATAAATGTAGCTTATTAATAGCTCTATATCTCTGTTCTAAATTTATGGATATCAGTATTTGCTTTATTTCTATGAACACTCTCTGATATTGTCCATAATAGAACATCTGAGAACACATTCCTGACAAATGTTTTATCCAAGATTATATACTGCTCCAGGTAGATTTGGGTATGGTGAATAAGCATTTTGGAATGAAAAAAAAAAAAAGTACTTTATTGGAAATTCTCAGTGGGATATTTTCTGACATAGTACTTGGAAAATGAAGTTGATGAATATTCTTGTTCATGGTGATCATTCAACATGTAAAGTTCCAATTTTCCAAGAATTTTTCAAGAAATAACATCCTGAAGTTAAATTATTCTTTAGTACTCTTTTTTTCTGTGTGTATACTATCTATGGAGGTTTTTAATCCGAGTCTGCAAAAGAGGCTTTGAGATACTACATAGTGCCATCTAATAGTAAGAAAATACCATAGTAATTTATTTAAAAATACTAATTTCTAAAACATCAGACTGCATTAATGTGTAGTCATTTCTTGATCTTTTAGAGCAAGTGATGATAGCTTGAATTATTTATGGAAAATGTATCATACAGAGAATTTGTCTCTTTTGGACCATAGTAACTAGAGATATGTTAATCAACCCTTTTTTTACCCATTTAGGATTGTGTTCATGTCAATGAATAAACATTTTTACGATATAACATTTAAATGATTCAGGTGGAAATAAATGTGTCACAGAGCGACTCAAGCCATGTGCATCTTCACGAATAGGGCAGTGGTTCCAGTTCCAATGTACCTCAAGGAAACCTTAGATCTAATTTACCTTATGCAGAAGTGAACAAGGAAAAGTTTCTCCAGTCTGAAGTGATTTCTTCTGACCTTATCTCAATAGCAAGAAAAATGTGTGAATTACTCTTTCAAGCTTCATTAAAGGCATTTCAGCAGATGGCTAAAACAGTGAAATCCCGCTTCTGTCAGCCACTTTCCATAGGGGTAAGAAGCAGCAAAAACTTTAACTTGTCTGAGCGATAAGAAAGGAGGTGATAAACATTAATCTCTCCCTGGAATCCAGTCAGTTCTTTGGAGTGTTCCCTATTGAAGCTAAGGGTTCTGTTCCTATTAATTACTGGGAAATTGCATTTTGTGGCATGTCGTGTAAAAAACTCAGTACAGTCCATCAGTAAGACACTATGCAGTTTGGGAACCAAACTTTTCGGAGATGCCTAATCACACTTTCTATACATTCAGATCCACCTTTGATTATGAAGGCTATGAGTGCTACTGGATTCTGCAATTTTTGTATTACAAGAATATACTAGTTTAGCTCTGGTTTGCAAAGGGTTTTGTACATTCCAATTTAGGGAGAAGGATGTTGTGGGGGACCGCGTCAAAGGCCTTGCAGAAGGCCAGACATCAGTAGCTCTTCCCTTGTCCACTGATTTATTTGCTTAGTCATAGAAGGCCACTAGGTTGATCAGGCAAGACTTGCCCTTGGTGAAGCCGTGCTGGTGGTCTCCAATCACCTCCCTGTCCTCCATGTGCCCTAACATGGCTTTTAGGAGGATCTGTTCCATGATCTTGCCAGGCACAGAGGTGAGGCTGACAGTCTGGTAATTGCCAGGTTCCTCCTTCTTACCCTTTTTAAAAATGAGGGCAACATTTACCTTTTTCCAGTCCCCAGGGACTTCCCCTGACTGCCATGGCTTTTCATGTATCATGAAGAGTGGCTTGGCAACTACATCAGCCAATTCTCTCAGAACTCTGGGATGCATCTCGTCAGGTCCTATGGACTTGTGTATGCTCAAGTTCCTCAGGTGGTCACAAACTTGATCTTCTGTTACAGTGGGAGGCACTTTGCTCCCCCAGACCCTGTCATGCAGTCCATCCACTGGAGAGGTGTGGGAAGAGGCAACACCAGTGAAGACTGAGGAAAAAAGTTGTTGAGTACCTCAGCTTTTTCCATGTCTGTTGTTACCAGTTTGCCAGTCCTGCTCATAAGGGGGTGTGTGTGTGTGTGTGTGTACACTTT